>QVNV01000154.1:0-13758 GCA_014825455.1 Pseudomyrmex pallidus | reverse complement strand
AAATCTTTGAGCACACGATATAAATTTCTGAAAATCATTGAAGACGAAAATTACTTGCGCGACTTTTTTCTCGCAACTTTGAAACTTTACGTAGTTTGCGAGATATGCTTGTTATTTATAAATGCGTGTTGTTACATTCACTTCCGTGCGCGTTTTTACGTGTCGAATTTACAACTTGGCAAACAAAACAACGTGTGAGACGAGAATTCTTCTAATTTTATCATCGGGTGTTATTTTTTACGAGACGTTGGAACTTCACGGCCTTAGCAATTTCCTCGTGATGGTAGTAGCTCGTCGCTCGTGTGCACGTGGCGTTCGTGCGTAATGTTACACGCGGCTCTTCTTCGCTCGATGCACTTAATTTAGAATCGCGTTGCGCGTGTATGCGCTTCTCGCGAGCGCATCTCCAGCACGCGGCTCATCCATAAACACACGCGTGTGTGCGCGACGTACGCGTATATACGTACTGAATGCATCGGAGAAGGACTCGATTAGTGTAGATCCGCAGATAGTCCCGTGTTGTCCCAACGTTGCGCTCGCACGCACGCGCGCGCGCGCGCGCGCGTAAGATTATTAGCTATTCGTGTTTCGCCGTATCTCGATTAATAGTCTCGAGCGAGTAATTGAGTGCTCGCAGTAGAGCATAATTCGTTGCCACGGCCGATTACGCAGGGACAATCGCGTGTAAAATCAGAGACGGCCGTAGAGCTACGTTGACACGTTAATTAGACGAGCCGGAGCGCGAGTATACGGACGTCGAGCCGCGGTGTTTTCATTATCTTCGTTTATAATTGCGAAATAAAATATGTGGAAAATAGATGCGCGCGAAGAGAATTCGTACGCGCGCGCTCTCTCTCTCTCTCTCTCTCTCTCTGTTAATAACACATTATATTCTTCGAGAGAGATTTCTTTCTTTATCGATATTCCATAAATCTCGCGCGCCCAAACGAGCGCGCAGCGGCGTGCCGTCGATAAATGGGGAGGTTTTTTTTTCTCTTTCTCTTCGTCCGCGCGAGAAACCGCGAACCGATTCCGCATCGCTCTCCTCTGCGCTTACGTCGAAGCAATTTAGCGGAGTTTTAGTTGGGTAGAATATATTGCTCTCCAGTCGTGCCTATTTATATCTCGCGTACGAGCCTTCCGGTCCATTTGCTCGGTTTGCAAACTGTGCGCCGTCGTCGCGCGCACTTCACGCAAGCGAAAGAACGAGAGGAGAGACGAACTCTCCCTCGTTCCCGATTCGTGATAGGGGTCTCTCTTTCCTTATATTTTGGGCCTGGTCGGCTACACGAGAGAAAGACTCCCCTTATCCCCGGTGCCGTGGAATCCGGGAGACAGAGGCGATGGGTAAAGGACTCTCTCTCTCTCTCTCTCTTTAACCCTTCGAGGATGGGACGACGCGCGGGCCCCACTTTTGATTTATATCGGCCGCTTAGCATATTTTGTAATTTACTGTTGAGAATCCTCAACGTACGAATCGCGTCAGATCCGGAGGATGGCAGCCGAGAAAGAGAGAGAGAGAGACGACGCGGTGCAGCAAAACGCGCCGCGTCGGCAGTAGCCGCCCGGCGCGGCATCAGAAAACATCATCAACAGCAGTTTCTGTTACCGTCCTCGCCGTGGGGAGACGCTGTCCTAATCTTCCCTCGCATCTCCTCCTTTCTCCCTTGTCGCCCTCTTCTCTCTTCCTCTCTCCCCCCCGATGTTCTCGCTTCCTCTTCGTCCTCTCGCGCGTCGTATCATCCTATCTGCCTCTCCTACTCCCTTTCTCTTCTCCCCGCTATGAGAGATGATAGCATCTCGACAATTTGTACGGCGGTAGATCGTTAAAATCCTCCTCTCCCGCTCACGACCGTCGCGTCGCCGCGGGGTGAGAGTCGGGCGAGAGAGAAACTACCAAGGGCACGACTTTAATCCAATTTCATTGTGTCGCACTCGCTGAAGGGATCAAGCGCTTCGCTTCGGCCGCGAAAACGGAGGAGAAAAAAAAAAAGAAGTGAAACAGGAGGACGAAACGCATCTCGAACGTGAAGAACGAATTATTCGCGCGCGCGAACTGGTTTCTGATATTTTCGAAATGCATTTTTTTTTTTTTTTTTCAATACGCGCGTTTCAGAAGACGCGTTCACGATGTCATCGCGTGTTTTTATTCAAGATCGCGAATTCGCGAGATAAAGTTTAGTACGTCGTAAAAACGAAAGCTTTGACGGATTTTTTTTTTTTTTTTTTTATTTTATTTTATCGCTGCTCTCCTCAGTTTTTCTTTCGTTCGCCTCGACACGAATGTGTAACGGTGGTCCTTCGAACGCAGCAAATAATAACGTTATCATGTGTCCGACGTAAAGTCGACAGAAAAATATGCGGAACTCAACCGCGCCGTCGCGCCGCGTGAGACGGTCGTGTCGTAATTCGAATAATGGACCCGCTGCGAACCCAAGCACCGAGAATATCCCGTTCAATTAACCATATTGTTGTAAGCGCGTATGGATGCCATTAGGTGTCCGCGGGTATTTCAGACCGTGCAATCTGCAGAGGCAGGGCCGCGTCCGCAGAAACGAAGCAGCAACGTGTTTCGGACTTGGTTCGAGACTGTCTTCGCTTCTTCAGCAACTACGTTCCCTACCTTTCGGGACGCGCAGTTTTAGCTTGCAATTTACCGAAGGAATCTGCCTGGATCCGACTGGAAAATTATCAAGATCTGTCCCCTTAAAGGACACTCGTGTGTCCCTCTTCGTCGCAAGTTACGAGTCTCGAATCCTTGACAATCAGATCTCTCGAAGCGCGCGGAGCCCCGAGTCTGCAGACGCGGAGTAGGCGGATAACTTGCCAGGACACTTACGGAGACTCCGGCGGTCGCTTAAGGTTCGCCACGGGGTTGTGGAACGATGGCGCAAACCCATCGGGAATCGGCGTACGGTTTCACAGCAAGCCGCCGCCGTAAAAGCCCCGGCCTCCCGGCACTGTCCGCCACAGATCGCCGCCTTAATCTTAACGCCCGCGGGCATAAGCGACAACCGCGATATCGTGTCTTCCAAATGCGGAGAACGGTCGCGGAATAAGGTAGGAAATAAGGGAATATTCTCCCGCGCGCGCGGCGCACGTACGGTGACACTGATTCAATTAGCGGACAGTGAAGACACCTCGGAGAAGCGGACATCGGTGATGGCAAATCGAAACGTGGAAAAAATACGAAAAGTAGGCGAATAACTTTAACATATTTAGACACCGCACATGTTTTACTTTGTCGCAATATAATTTTGTCTAGAATAAAAGGAAGAACATTTTGTACATCTTTGTCCCGAGTATTATTGCAAATTTAAAATCAGACATTATTTTATTTGCAATAAATTATATCGTAATGATGTTAAATATATAATTAAAACAAATTAAATATATAAAATATATAACATAATAAAATATATAATTGACGTTTATATTTTTGTTAATTAGTCTATAATATAATTACAATAAATATTCTTTCTTTTATTCTAAACAAAATTATTATCTGCGACGAAGTAAAACTTGTGTAATAATGTTCGAACATTAAAGTTCTTCACTTTCCATAATAAATATCTGGGGCGCCAATTTCGCGCGAAATTGACATACTTATTTTATAATAAAAATGTGATGCGGTCACTGCCATTTGTCACAAACCAAGAGTCAATGATTGTCGCCATTATCGCGAGTCGCTACGATCACGATAATAATCGGGGAAGCGCAATGTGTGTACGATTTATCGTGACTCGCGTGAATTTTCATATATTTCTTTAACCACACACACACTTTCCTATATTTCTCTGACCGCACACATTTCCCTCATCCATTCATCGAATCATACATCGCGCCGCGGTTTTCGCCGATCGCGCTCGTCAATATATGCAACACCACACAGTCTTCGCAATTGCGTGCGCGCTGTAAATCGGCGCAGGAAGTATCTTTTCAAAATTATAGTAATTGTCACAACAGTCAGGTACATATGAGAAATCTTTTTTCGTTCGGCAATTGCGATCGATTGCTTCATCTCGACGGTCATGCGATGTGCCACGAGAAAGACGGCCGCGGTTTTGCAAGCAATGCACACACACACACGCGAGAGAGAGAGAGAGAGCGCGCAAATTACGATTCCGAAATGTTAAACGACAAAATTCCATACAACACACATTCCACGCGGTCGTAAAGACGAAGCTTCCATTAGACGAAAATATGTGTGTTAATGCGATCCAAACATTTTTCATCGGATTTC
This sequence comes from Pseudomyrmex pallidus, assembly GCA_014825455.1. NCBI lineage: Eukaryota > Metazoa > Arthropoda > Insecta > Hymenoptera > Formicidae > Pseudomyrmex > Pseudomyrmex pallidus. The sequence goes on along the minus strand of QVNV01000154.1, from coordinate 9,515 downwards.
TCCGCTTAAAACTGCGTCATATCCATAAAAAATCATTTATAATCGAACTCTTGTTCTTACTTTAATCTGTATTTTTTGTTTTTAAATGAAAGTTATTTCTTTAGTTAGTTTTTTTTTAATTACAACACTTTTTTGGACTTAAAAACAGTCTTGTAAGCTACTGGCTGCTCTTTAACACTACGAAGCTCGTCAAAATGAAACGGTTTTCTTAATTGAAGACGAATGATTTATTGAATTAATTGTTGTTCAATTGTTAACTTTTAAATAAATTAAATATAAAAGCATTTACTGTCTTTTTCAAATATCCGTCAAATTGACAGATGTGGCAAAACTGTGACAATACATTCAACATCGTAGTGTCAAGGCGCTTTCGTTATGAGAGAGATTCTTTCTCTTCCGTTTAAATAATATAATTTTGCGTTTTTTAATGAAGTTATTATTATTATTATTACATTGACGGACGTAAGGTGATATTAACGTTCTCGCGACAGTGTTTCCGACACGTCTCTCTCAACGTTGTTGTGTTTTTGCGATCCAGTTGGATAACTCGAGGGTTTTTTGCTGGTTTCTTTCTTCTGCGAATATGCGCGCGCGATAATATATATTATTACATCAGAGAGACCACTTTCTTTCGTGTCTCTGGCGATAGACTTCACGTCGCGTATCGTGAAGTGGAATTCGAACTACCTCAATGTCGTAACGCGTATGGATTTTGTTTCGATACCACACAATACGCGCTTCCTACCGGGCCAGTAATCGCGTGTCGAGAAAGCGAAATTTTCCCAGACAATAAATAAATTTCAAATTAATTCACAAAATTCGAACAACCTTGGCGGACGCGTTAAATAATGTCATTTGATTAATGCTCGCCCCGCGGCGGTGGTAACGCGCGTCGACGCTTTAACTTGGGAGAGTCGGACAGCGGCTCTTTAATCATCAAAACGAGTAAACTCGCAGGTGGTGATTATTTAAGGTGTCGAAGCGCGCGATCGTGCGACCGTCTCGGAGCCGAGAGAATAAAATATCGCGAGCGATCTCTCCTGATGGTCGGTCGATTTTTCTCTTCAAGATCGCGCCTTTTCGTACGCGCGCCTGAACGCCGTGAAACGTAACGAACCTCTCGTCGGAGGTCGTTCGTTCTTTAGGCGAGAACGACTCAGGAACGAAAACTCTTCGCAATGAGCGTCGGCACGACGCGGCTTCTTATTACGTTTCCTGGTTATCGTCACGCTAGGATCTATTTAGGAGCGCGGCGGCAATGGCCTTTGCGCTCGCCGAGAGGGTATGCATATTCAGCCGACTGTCTCGTCTCGTGGATTAGATAGCCAACACACGAACACAGGTTCCGCGGAGAATGCTGTTCTTTGTTTGTCATCCTCGTGATTGCCTTGTTCTTATTTCGAAACGTTCTAACTTGGTCGAGCAAATAAAACTTGTTCTAGAGTCGACAGATTTTAATTGCACGTGACCTCCAGAAAAATGATCTCGAGACGTACATTTTGAGAAATTTCACACAGATCGTATCGCGATTTCAAAACACAGCGTTGAAAAATCAACCAACTATACTCTCTCACACCAAACGATGACGCAAAGTTGCATGGGAAAAAAGATTTGTTAGAACAGCAAGAACTTATAGTTAGCGGCCAGCAAGAGAAATTTGTTAAATCTATTGAGATTTTTATCTTGCCAACAAGAGACGTTTTGTTGCAAAACGAAAATTGAGTTCTTGGGTGATGTAATAGCGGAACTTTTTTCCCGTGTGCGAATTCTTAATTGCGTCAATTAGAAACTCCTAATTAGCTACACTCTGTCGACATGTCGCTCGAAGTCCAGTTCTCTCTTCTTCTTCTTCTTCTTCTTCTTCTTCTTCAGGTACACGAGTAGACGTAATGGAACCTTCCGGCTTGCCCGCGAGAACGCGGGCGTTTATGCGGTGGTCGGCAATCAGCCAAAGAGCCGGGCAACGAATACGAGCAAGTTGTCGCTACCTCTTATTACTCGCGTTTCGTTTCTCGCGGTTATCGTTGCGCGGCGATCTAAGAAGCGCCGCGGAGTTGCCACTCTACACGACGAATCGCGGTGGCCTCTGACCCACCTGACGAGCCGGAACCTCGACGAGTGTCACATAAAACGAAACGGCCCAGGCCCAGAACCGGCGTATATACGAGTGACATGCCCCGTTTTTGCCGCCACGCGGCTTTATGTCCGACGCGTATCGTCGCGCGTTCTCGTTTGTCTGAATTTACGATTATATGGAAGATCGTAAACGGCGAGAGCGGCAACGCCCTCGTTTTCGCGCGAACTCCTCGTGTTCTCCACCGGTAGCGCATCTCTCTTTTGCGAAATCGCGGAAATCGCGCGCGAACGAGGAGTCGCGTGCTGACAAAGGGCGTGTGACGAGCTGTAAGAATGAGATGTATGCGTTTCACGCGGATATGGGATATACTGGAATATTATTGTGTTGAGAGAAGAACGTTTACAGAAAAATATAGTAAGTTCATAGTGTACGCTTCCCGGCGTGAGGAATGAATTATTTTTTAAGTGTTTTATAAATATTCAGTTACTTTTATTTTTGCAACAGCTCCTTAAACACTTTGTTACTTCAAAATGAATGCAACGAATTCGGCAAATTTGAACCAAATGCAGGATGTAATGCAATTAATATATTAAATTCTAATGTATTAATATTATAATCTAATGTATTAATATATAAATACGTTTCGATTTTATTTTTATCATCTTTAGTTGATGATATACACTATAATAAAAAATTATTTAACACATGACAGACCATAATAAGATCAGAATCAAATTATTAAAAACGTTAAAAAACGTACTTAAAATAATTTCACGACTAAGTATTAAACAATGCAAAATTTCTCGTTAGTCTAAACTGCGTGACTTAATATGTACATTTGTTACTTTAATACATCTTTTATGTAAATACACTGAACATCCAAGCTCACAAAACTGACCTTTGTTATACAGTATTGCGTTTATTTATTAATTTTCTTTGCCAATTACTGGATCGCGCTCGCGCAAAACGTTAAAAAAAAAACGTTTTCGCGCCATAACGAGCGTGGTATAATTCATTCTTCTTCCCACGCAAGTGCGTGAAATATTTCCTCTCATTTTCATTCGGCTTTCGAACTAATTGAGTTATCAATAAAATAATAAATCACGTTATTCCGTCTGTGTAAAATTTTTTTTTCTCACGAAACCGATCTCCATAAACCGGAAAAGGGAAGCGAACAGTCTGCCAATTACGCGAGTCGCGACAAGTATGTTGTCGACAGTTACAGTGTCGACAACATATACTGCGGAACTATAAGGTTCTCGATTACCCGGGTAAGAACTGGCTTGCTCGATCGCAAGCTCGCGGCGATATTATCTCGTTAGCTCGAATTTACGATTAGAAAACACCGTAACGCGCCGTCTGTTTTGTATCGCCTTACGGGTTTTCTGCGTGCAAGATATCGTCAGCTCGCGAGCGCGGGAACGCTTCGAGTTAAAACGAGCGAGTCTTATAGCGACTCCGCGGCGGGGTCACAGGAGACACTTTGAATGCGGGACATCACACATTCTTTTCCCTCGGCTCGATCGCGCGTCGCGAACGAAGTCAAAGATCAATTTTAAGCGCGCGCATTTTCGCAGGAGAGTTGATTCACGCACGAACCAGATTCGAAAAACCGGATCGTTTCATGGTGTGTCTCATTTGCAAAACAGGAAGGCGTGGATCGCAGAATGGATGCCGAGGACATTCTCCGCGAAGGTCTGGGAACCGGGGCGAATCTCCGTGGGGCTGTTCCGTATAATATCGGCGACCGCGGTTAACCAACGACGAAATTCGAGGAGTGTCGACCCCGCGAGAGAGGAGGTAACAAGACGACGGTGTAGAGTTTCGCGAGTGTAGAGTTTTGCGATTATTTCGGCGATGTTTTGCGGTTTTGCGCACTGCAGACACACGCGCGCGCGAGCGAAGTTCCTTGAGTGCGTGAGGGAGATCGGCAATTCTACATCGTCGGAAAATTACCGAGTCGCGGGTAAAATTATTATCTCGCGCGTCCGATCATTCCGATATGTACACACAGGAGATGCGTACACACATCTTCGGAATTTCTGCACGGAGAAAACTTGGCTTGATTTTTTGCGTCGCGATATATAATCCGCGTGTATCGCATATATTTACTCCGTGAAATACAAATGAGATGGCTCTCGTATACGCGAGAGAGCCGTAGATGAAATCACGGGGGGGGAGGGCATTAAGTCCAGGGTCAAGGGACGCTTCATAATTCCCGAAAGCCACCGACGATGATGGAGAACGTGTTCTGAGAAGCGCGCGCGATACTTCTAGGAAGTGAAGCACTAGAAGAGAGAAGCCGCGGTGAAACTATTCGTGAGAAGTGGCAGACGTCGCCGCGCGCATCTAAATTCGTTCCTTCTCGGTACGTACATACGTAATGCATGCGCGTTGACATTGTCGCGAGAGTCTCTCTCTCTCTCTCGGCGGCACGTGCCGTTAAAACTCAGGTGCCGACGTGCGTGCATGCGTGCGCTCGTAAAGGCAAAACAAAAAGACGTGTCGTATATAAGACGCGAGTATTACGAGAAGTCCCCGTCTCAGGACGCGAAAGATATGGAGGGAAAAAAAGCAGACCGACAATAATAATAATCAAAGAAGTGACCCGAACGAGTGCCGGTAGAGCGCCACTTTGTCGGACCTGTCTTTCAAGTTTCGTCTCTCGTGCCACATATATGCGCGGCGACAGGTCCGTTTGCCTTTACGACACACGCACACGCGCGCGCAATGAAAATACGGTCGATTTCCGGTTTGAAGAAAAGCCCGATTCCGGTTCCGCAAGCGGGTACCGCAAGCAAGCCGCGCGCGTCCTGGCGCCGCGCAGGTTGCTCGACGAGCCCGCGCGCTCCGTAGGTTCCCCGAATACACACGCGCGTATACGCACACCGTTCGCACAAACGGCGGTGCGACCCTGCGGTGACCCCGGCGACCTGTGGGTTCACGTGTCGGGCCGTCGTCGCCGCCGCCGCCGTCGGTGCGAGTCCCGACTTGTCGTCGCTAATGCCGCACCGTAAGCACGTAATTGCCTCTTGCGCGCGTATAAGAGCGCACGGTACGCGCGTTGCGCAGTTATACGCGCAACACGCTGCGGAACCCTATCCCCGACGGTAAGAAAAAAAAAAGATTGCGCGGAATGCCGCGGCGCTCGCGGCGTAATTTACTCGTTTGTAGCGCGCGCGCGCGAGTGCGCGCAACGGGGCAGAAATTCGCACGCGGCGCGAATACTGACCCCCCGGAAAGACGCGAATACCGCCGTAATCGACGAGATTTTTCACGTGGATGGGAAAAGAAGGTAATCTCCTCGGATCTTCTCCGGCTTCTCCGATGACGCGTTTTATCTGTTGCGCGATGTTCTATTTTGTGATTTATATACGCGCGCTTCTTTATTCGTCCACATTTAATTAACGTTTTAGAATTCTCTCCGTATAGCGACATGAATGCCTGGACGCTGCCGCGGTGACATGAATGCCTGGGCCGCGCGCACGCGCGCGTAGGTAGCTCTACGAAATAGCCGGCCCAAAGCGTGCGTTGACCTCTTCTTCGTTTATATGTTGAACCCCCTCGCTGCTCTCCTCTTCTTGTATGCTCTTCCTCTTCTCTTCTTCTTGTCTGACCACTAACATTCGGCACTTAACTCCTCAACGCGCAGCCGCGAAAAAAATACCTCGTTTCGCACGTTGTTCAACAACACCGCCGACAGATTTTATTCCGAAGCTGTTTGTGATTATGAATGCAACGCATTTTTATGTCTATGCAAATTGAAGCACAGAATGTGTGAGAGAGAATTTGAAAAAACAATGTTCTCTTTGAACCTTTCGCAAACAGACGAGAGAGGCAGCGCCTCTTCACAAGCAATTCTTCTTCTGCTTTTTGTTTTTTTAATTAGCAGAAGCTCGCGCGTTTTCTGAAACCTCGAATGAAGACGTTTCGATGACAGTTGCACAAAACCGAGAGAGAGAGAGAAGGAGAGCTCAAAACGCCAGTCAGACTCGGTCTGCAATCTGACACCTTGCGCGCCTATACCTGCGCAGTCCAAAACTTTTCATAGGGGTATCGAGTTTCCCAAGGTGGGCGCGCGCGAATTTCTCTTCGCATCGCGCGTTCTCGGATTAGCATCGCATTATCGGGGAAAAATGTTTCTCGCGAGAAAAACGTCGCGAGATCCATTTCACGTAAGCCGAATTCATGAGGCCCGCCATGGCCCCGGGTTATGAGTGCGCGTTCTGTTCTCTTGTGCCGTGAAGAACGTGCCCGGTCTCGTGTGATCAGAGATTCACCCGTTGCCTTTTCCCCGTCACGGTCTCTCTCTCTCTCTCGTCCTCCCCGCATTCATTCTTTTCGTCGTATGCATTGCGGGGCAGACGAGAGAGGCGGGGATGGGAAGTGGGAGAGAGACGGGATGACGAGAGATCAGGTATCAAGTGTAAAAAAATTCCATTGTACGGAAGCATCTGACCGTGGGGTGGATACCGCGGCAGCGCGAGAGGATAGAGCGAGATAGAGGGAGGGATATGTACTTTCTTGTGGAGAAAAAGGGTTAAGGAGAGAAGGAGAGAAAAACCCCGGCATAAGACTTGCCAGGAGGGGAAATCCTTTACGAGAAAGACGAAGAGATGATAGGAAAAAGAAGAGAGAGACGACGTGCACCGAGAGCGTTGGCAGTTTATAAGGGTCCCCGTTATTGTGGATACGTATTATCATGCTAAATATAACATGTTAACTACTTCGCATAATATCGCGGATCCTCTCGATTCTTCCCGGTACGGTCGATCGACGAATCGCGTTCTTTCGCGCGCGCGTCGGAAATTTTATTGCCGACTTCGGGCAGATGCGGCCTCGCGCGACGGAAGTGTGTAGCGCCAGTTTTCCTCGTCGATTTTATTCGCGCAGACGGAGCGTAGAGAAAGAGAACAAAAAAAAAAAAAGAATGCGTTTGTTCCAAGTTGGCAATTCAATTATCATTTCAATGAAAACATATTTGCTAGCTTGAAATGTAACAGCACACGACAAAACACGTGAAACATTATTTTAAAATAGAAATTTGGAGCAATTTGTTTATCAGTAAACAAAATGAATTTTTGTTGAAGCGCACGAGTTATTTTAAATAACTCTAATAGAGAAATTAGTTACTGGTCAGAAACTCTGGGCAGTTTTTCTATTTTAGTTATTTGACAGGAACTTACTTCGAAAAGTCCATATCGATTTATGTCTCAATTTATATCGTGTCTTTTCATTAATGTAAAAAAAATTAAACACGTATGTTCAAAGCAAGTTTAGACAGTTGGTCTGGAGAAGTTCCAATTCAAATCTCCTTATCAAATATTATTTACGGACAATTTTCTCAGATAAATCTTAGTTGAGGAACAAATATAAAATATATTGAATTATAAATTGTAAATATAGAATATATTGACTTATTTATATATTTATAAGTCAGCTATATTTCGGTAGCTTTTATATTTTTAACTAACCAAAACTAGCCAGAAATTCATTGATTTTATTGTGCAATTACTGGCCAAAAACAAGCGTCGCTCAAACTTATCAATTTCTCCAGTAAGACAGAGATTGGAAATACTGTTAGAAATTGCTAATCAGGAAAATTGACCATTGTTAGCCAGTTACTGGTTTGATTTTCTACCAGGAAAGCGGCTTTACTTCTCGTTGCATTGAACAATAATTCTTCATTTTTGAAGGGGTGTAATGAGCCAGAAGCTGCTGGTGCAGGAGGCGCCTGGCTCCGGTTCCGCCTCGACGAATCGCATGGAGGCCGGAGAAAACGCCGGAGGGGGAGAGCTGCATCATTTTCTCCATCAGTACAACCAACAGTCGCACAGTCCCGGCCAGAATTTGCAGGGCGGTCTTCCGCTTCCGTTGAGTCCGCAATCGCTGAGACACGACGGCGCCTCCAGCGCCGGTCTCGGGGTCAAGAGGGAGCCAGAAGATCTGAGCTCGTCCCGCGGGGCTCAGCAGTCTAGCAAACGACACAAACAGGTACAGCCCGAGAGTCCCACACCACCGGGAATGTATCATCATCATCAACATCAGCTACAGGCAAGATTTATGCGATCATTGTTAACCGCGATCATTGTTTTTTTTTTCAAAATCCATAACTCAATTTACTTTTAATTAATTGTTTGATACACAGCGATGAGTATCGAAACTTCTCGGCGCTCTCAAAGAGAGAGAGAGAGAAGCTTTTTCAGGTAAAAATCGCGAGACATTTTTCACACACACACATTCGTCTTTCCGTTTTCTCGGACTTAAAAATTAATCGATCGTGCGAACATTGTGAACGTCGAAACGATCGCAACGTGTCACAAAACCGCAATTCGTGCGTGTGTGCAGGTGCAACAGTACAACAGCCCTTACGATCCATACACGCCCTGCAGTCCGCGGTTGCAGTCGGCCGCATACTCATCCACGTCGGCAACCGGGACGGGGAACGCGTCAACCACGAGCGGTCTCCATCAGGAGGCGACGACGGTTTACGTCACCGGCGACGCGTTGCCTCCGCTCGCCTCGTCGAGCTCGACTCCTTCGTTGTCGACCACAACCGCTTCGTACACGAGGTACGAAGTTGTGCCAAGCTCATACGCTACGACACACGCGATACGCTCGTCGTCGAGCAGCAGCAAAGTCCTCACCGTTGATCTTCCTAGCCCCGATTCCGGCATAGGTGCCGACGCGGTCACACCCAGGCAGGACCATCATCCGCCCACGGCGATACATCAGGTGAGTTTTGATCGACCTCGTCCTTTGGCCGACTTCGATGTTTCAAAAGTTTATTGTGTAGATTGCTAATTAAGGCTTTGTTGATCCGGGGAAGCCGCGATTCGAAAATCTCCTCGTCGTATGTTCTACACGGACGAGATATTTACATTCGTTCGCGATTGTCAAAACCGTTACTCCGTCGTCTCAAGTCGATCGACGGGAATGAAGTCGCAAACGATTCGCGTCTACATAAATTACAATCAGCAGAGGCTACGGAAACTCTTCGCTGTCTCGTCAGCGGGGGGATCGGAAGTTTAATGGGCTGCCGGGAGAGTTATGAGATAACGCACGAAGCAAGCGTTTGACTACGCGGGGATGCTCGCTGCCGAGTTACGCGGACGAGATCGCGTCATTAATCGCGCGGGAAAAATTCGCGGGAGCCGGGATAATCGTAACTCAATCAAAGCGAAACGACATCACACACAGGAAACGATCGTCTCGATCGCACGCTATCGTTTTCAATTCGCTTGGTCGCGCAAATTACTACGGTCGTACAAATGATACTTCGCCCACGGCGCCCATAACCGATCGCGGCGCAATTAATTTCGCGGCGCGATATCGTAAATATCGTTCGTTAACGCTCGGCCGCTCAAAAGACACTTTTTTTTACGTTAATATATGCGGTATTAACTGTTATCCTATTGCGAGCGCGGTGCACAAACAC
>QVNV01000153.1:0-23034 GCA_014825455.1 Pseudomyrmex pallidus | reverse complement strand
CAGTTAATGGAAAAATTTCAAATCGTCATTCGGATACGGATGACGTGACGTTCGACGTGTTAAGCTGCCGAAAATGTATTGATAAAATATAATTAGATAAAAAGAACTCTGCTTCACAGGTAATGTACAGCGCGTAAGTATGACTCAATTTAATTTTAGATCAAAATTCAAATTTCGCATTATTATGTTATTATGTTAACATGTATCGATGTGTGATTTAAAAGGATTTAATAACTTGACTTGTTACGGCAACACTAGCTTATAATATACATGTGTCGCAATATATGCGCGCTCTCTTATCTATCTCTTCCTTAATTACTTCTCTCACACTGCTTTGCAATCTCAAATGAAAGGAAGCAATTTGTGCCAGTCTAACTCTAACGGATTAGTCGTGCCACACGCGATATATTAGAAAGTATTTCAGTTTATACGTGGTTGAGAATTGCCAAACGTGAAACCAGAAACGCAAACTTTGACTTCGATTTTCACGGCAAAAAAAAATATATATATATTCGTTTGCGTTGCATCGAAACTGGTTTGTTCACACATGCACGAAGTGAACCAAGCAACTGGGACACGCGTCACATATTCACACGGTGAGCAAAAAAAAAAAAAAGACATAAATCTTTTATTCAAAAAAATTTATTTGCACCAAAACCATGTTTAAAATAAAATGCCAATTTATAGGGAAATTTGTGGCGTATCCAGTTTGACGATTATCTTTCTAGCTACTCTAATCTCTTTGAGAATCATGTTCTGAATTCTTAATTTTTTTACGTTTTGATGAAAAGTGATGACAGTGTCTCATTCACTTGTCTACCTACTTCTTTTCACAAAGCATAGAGAAGCATGTAAATACAACATTATCGCACCATCTCAGACGGAACAAATGATATATTGTACACCGTGTGCAGACATACCGGGATCAACGTACAATTTCCGTTACGTCAACTTCGCGAAAGGATAATATCTTTCGTGACAAAATTCCACTATAGATAAGAAAAATAGATCAAGATGCGCACAAAAAAGAAGAGTATACTCTCTTGTACTTATATGTTGGTTAATGTTAGTTAACGTCAGAAATGTGTGACGGGAAATAAAAATTCACAAAATTCCGTTCCAAGAACCGATTTTTCATCAAAATAATAAAATAAATCATATTTCGCACTTATTACTTGTGTCGCAAAAACAAAATCACCTGTGTAGACCTGTTGTAGTTATATTAGTTCGTTACATATCCGAAAACTGTCGAAATAAATTATCATAGCTTAAACTCATAGCATCTCAGATGAGGTAATACAAGAAAGTGAACCCATCTTTGCGCACGTTGCACTGTTCCTATTTCCGGAACAGTGGGAACCTCTTTTTGTCGAGCGAGAAGAACACTTTCACCAATTTTCCTGATCGGTCGCGAAAGGGAGCGGAGCGACCGATTGTATCCCGTTGATCAGTAGGTTATCTAACGGTGAGACCAACAAACGACCTCGCGGTTTGAAGCGACCACTTCCTCATCGAAGGAAGTAAAAGAGAGCGGGGAGAGAAAATCAAATGCTCGGCCATAAATGTTCGCGAGCCGTTCGACAACGACGTGAATCGGCTTCTGCCGTTACTCTTTTCAAATCAGATCGCGTTGTCACTGAAAAGACTACGTGTCGTGAGTTTTAAGCAAATGGTCAATAATGTGGGTCGATCATCGTGCGGCTAAAAAGCTCCGGTCACTTAAGAATTTGGTCGCGTGTAACGTTTCACATGCAAAATATATTTAAATTTTTGTGGTTTTCTAAGTAGTCTCTACTACGGAATATAGTATATTAATTCAGTAATTAATTATGTATACAAACGTGGAAAAATATCATATCAATAAAATAGTTTTTTCTTCCTCGATTACAAATGTAAATTTTAATAGTGGATTTTTAGCATGATTAACTTATATGAATGTGACGTGAATACAACAAGCCATGAAATATATATGTTTGCACGTGATCGTGAAAAACGAACAACCGTTAAAAAGATTTCAATGTGATTTATAGCGTTTTGTTAAAGATGGATATATATATATGTTTATATATTGATATCCAAATCTTGAACTTGACTGATTTTAAACATCCTTGGACACCTGGTGTCGACGTTCCTCACGTTGAGGATTTCTCGATCGGTATTATACCAGGTGTATACTCGATAAAATGGATTTCGTTTACTTCAAACAACATTCAAGAACGTTCACCAGAAAGTTGTGGAAGAAGAAACTTGAGAGACTCATCAAAAGATTGCGCCACTTCTTTGCTGCTTGAATAATAATTATAATTATTGTTAGCTAAAACAATTTCTACTTTTTTCTAATGAAACAATCTTCTGTCTTACATATTTTTATTATTTATTCTTTATTTAAAAATATACATATACATAATGATAGTCGTATGTGATTAATAATCAACAATCTAAATTCCACGTATCAAGGGAATGTCTCTGGAGCGCGGCTCAATTTGCTGCGCTTCAGTTTTCGCGTTCGAATCTGAAGGCGATAAAGCATTATCGGAATGAATTTTTTTGTCTGTGGCTTGCCACTCGTTCATGTAGGTCATATTTGCGTTGTAAGCAACATCAGGCTGATCCGTGCTTGTTATTAGATCAGCGTTCTTCTTTTCGATCACCTTGACGATGTTGGCAAGCGGATTTTTGAAACCAAAACTCCTGCCCGCTGCGTTCACTGACGAGTCTACCTTTGAGTTATTTTTTACCGATTCAAAACTCAAATTGGCTCTTTCGTGTTCGATCGCATAGTCCGTTCTGTTCCAATTGGAATTCGCGTAACTCATGTCTGAAATCGGCATTTCTTGGTAGTCCTGGTAATCGGGATAATCGATGCTTTCCGTATTCGATGTAGCTTCTCCTATCATGGGAATGTTATTTGATCCGTCTGCGGCTTCCGCCTTAATCACATTGTCGTACGCTGACGTCATCGGCTTGTGGAAGCTGCGACCCCATCCACCTCCGCCGTAGCCGCCGCCGCCTCCTGAGGGGGCACCATAACTACTTGATGGAGGTGCACCGTAACTATCACTAGGCCACCATAACTACTTGCTGGAGGTGCACCATAACTATCGCTAGGACCACCACCGCCACCTCCACCCGAGGCTTTTGTAAGAAGCACGATCTCTTTCAGTTGTCCTGGAAAGTGTCATGAGGTTAGAGATTGTTATCGCACGCTGCATAAGCGTGCTCATTAATTTTGTGTTACTTGTAAGTTTTGTCGGATTGTGTATTTGTAAGATTGCCTCGTATTAGTATTTTTTCTACATTGTTAAAAAAACTAAGTTGCGCATTCTGGTAATATTTTAACATGCTGCAAACGCAGTAAATTATTAGTAAGATTATTAAAAGATTAATTATTTGAAAATTAAAAGATTAATTATATGTAAATTTTGATTGAAAGTGTAGATTAAAAATTAATTAATACCTCCTCCGCCGCTTTGCCAGGGTCCACCGCCTCCGCCTCCACCTTTTCCTAATTTCTGCATCAGCATCATCATAGAGACCATCAAGGACATACCGCCCATAATCATACCTTTCATCGCCATCATTCCTGTTAAACGAAATTCGATTATTATTATCTATTACGCGCAATCGACAACTCAAAATGTTTTCTGCGTATCTTACGGCCAAATAAATAAATACATTACCTACGAGCTTCATTTTGGCCACCATCATCATACCGCACATCATCATCATCTTACATCCGCCGCCTTTTTTACCGCCGCCTCCGTCCCCTTTCTTTCCTCGTCCTGTAAGAAAAAGTGTTTAACAATTTAAATTAGAAAAACGGATAATTCCCGTCGAACATCTTCAGAACGACTTTCAACGCTTGTGTTCTAATATCTATCGCGCCAACCTTCTGCCACAGCTGTGTCATCCATCATTACGTCAATCTGATTCTTTTCTCGTTTACTGTTCCATCTGGGTAGCGTGATACGCAGAGTGTAAGAATCGAAGAAATCATCCACACTACGTTCGATACTGACGTCCGTGTCGTTCACCGAGCGGGCGTCCGATCTGCGTATCGTTCTGGTTTTCACCAATTTTATATTTTGCCCGAGTAAAGTAATTTCGTCGAGACTGTTAACCGTCTCCAGATAACGAATCAGACGTTTTCTGACGCATTCAAGCGAAAATTCGATGATGCAATTGCCGATGTCTTTCACGGGAAAATCGGGAAAATAATCGTTTCTCCTGTTCTTCGAATTATCTCTGACCGATGGGACAACCTTTACGTCGACTTTGATGCCTCCCTTTCTGAAATTGAATATCTGACGTTCGACCAACGTCTTGTGAAGATCCGTGTCAAGGATGTAATCTTTGACGCTTTGTATTCCATTTTTCTCGTACGCATTCGCGTGGATCGCGCACGTGATCAACAACAACGGCACGAACATAAGTTCACGCACTTTTTGCACAAGTGAGAAATTAAATCGGCACCGATGACAACGACGACAAAGATGAACTTTCGGGAGGATCAACTGACTGACACTGACTGTGGGTCACTGCAATCGTTTATATACAATGAGATTTATGTCATTCGTGGTATCCTTCCTCGACGTTTTGTCACGATTGTCATTACTCGCAGCGAGACAAGCAGTCTTCTAATGATAAGCTTGAAAAAGGCGGGTTCGTATCATTTATTGAATTTTCACAACTGAACGGCGTGCCAAGTAAATAAACCGAACGCTTCCGGATGCGGCAATGAGCTTGTAACACGCTGACACGCTTATAGAAGAAAATTCGAAAAAGAGTCGCAGGTTAATTCGTGTTCTACTTGTAAATTAATTACAGATTTAAAACGAAAAAACACGCAGGAAGCATTGAAAAGATTACAGGTTTCGGAAGTAGAATATGGAAAAAGTAATAAACAACGATTACTAATTGAGTCTCATAATTTGTATTCTGCATAATGCTTAATCGATATCTATAGCATTCAAGTTTTAATGGTCGTAATTATTCTTTATTTCGTTCTTTTTATTTCACAATTATCTCTCTCTTCTCTTTGATAATAATTATATAATTCTTTATTTTTATGTCTTTCTTGTTATATGTTATTTTTCTACAGATATTGTATTTTTTTCAAATTAAGTTAAAAGAAAGGTCAATGGGAACTCGAACACGGTTCGTTGTGTGTTGTAAGAGTTTATTATGTTCGATGATGTAACTGCAAACGTATTAAGAGATGCGGTTTTTATCAGTGTTAACATTCTAACAGAAAAAAAATGTTCGCGCGTTATTTAAGTGTTGTTCGAATAATTAGCATTGATAAAAATCAATCATTGAACACATTAAACACTTATAATATACAACCAAATGTGTTCGAACTCCTTAGCCTTCCTCTTCCACTCAATTTGAAAATTTCAAAGCCATTTATAATTTACTACATTAAATAAATAAATTTTTTCATATTAAAGGAACACAGTATGTACGTATGTACAACAGGTCCTCGTTCCAAAAAGTAAAACTCAACAAATGTCATGTCAATAAATATTATATAATAAATTAAAATATTAAATTCGTCACCAAAGAAAAGACTTGAAGCAACTATCATTGGAACGATGCTCAAGAAAACATTTTTGATTATTTTCCCAGACTTTTCTTTCGAAAAGTAAAAGTCTTATTACACGACTATAAATATTGCACGATAAAAATTTTTTGATTTGCCACGAAAAAAAGTCCGAAACATTTTTGTCAAAATATGTCTTTTCGCTCGAACGTTCCAAACTTCAACGACATTTGATGTATACACACATAGAAGTGTATAACAACTTACACATGTATCTCTACATGCTCCTTCAGAATAGCAACACTTCATGATCTGTCGCAGAAGTGATACTCTGACTGGCTATCGCAAGGCGCCGGTCTTAAATCGGTTTTTTATTTAGTCCGTACATTCACCTTTAGAGGTGAGATATTTTAACCGTGAAAATTAAATTACCGTAACAGAGAAGAAATGCAGACTTTTCAGCGCATGATACACTTACCTACGATATACTTATGTCGGACAAAGTGAGAAGTGCTCATCGTAACACAAAATTCACGATGACTATCGTTCGAGATACTTGGCTGGAGATATAAACTTCATCTCCCACACACTACATAACACTCGGTCGTAACGATAATTGCAAGCAATAACAACAATAATAACAACAACATGCGTATCTTTACAAATCTGTTCTTTATTTATTACAATTTTACAGTAACAAAATAATAAATATTCAAAAATCATGTACATGATTCTGAGCAATCCTCGTGCGAAACGACGATACGCTTTCTCAACGAGTATTCCGATCGGAACTGCAACGGCGCGATCGCAATAAATACCTATGTGACTATAAATAATGTGATAACTGTGAATCGATGAAGTGAGACGAGATCTTGGAGAGACGAGTAAGTGAGAAAAATGGCAAGGAAGGAGAGAGAGAGAGAGAGAGAGAGAGAAAGAGAGAGAAGAAAGTGACGAAGTGCGACAGAGCAAGATAAAAAAAGAGAAGATGAAGTAGTAGTGCAAGAGGAATAAAGAGAAACGGGAAATTCAGTGAGGTAGAGATGTGCTAAGGATGTTTCGTAGTGTGCCAGCAAGCGCGGACACTTCGTCGGGAGCTGATTGATCAGGGGGATGAGATTTAATTCTACAGAATCGATCTGCGATCGCGCGCGTTGCCGTACTTAAGCACGGCCTGTTGGATGGATTCTTGAACGGAATCGAGAGATCTTCCGTATCCGGAGTGTCCGTATCCGTGACCGTGATGTTCCTCCGAGCTATGCGTGTGCGAGCTCGAGTACACCGGTTTGCTGACAATTTCATACGTGGTCTTTTTCTCGCCGCCGTGCGCCAGGGACTTGAGCCCGATGATAGCCGACAACATCAGCGCCATGAGACCGGTCATCAGGGCCTTACCGGCGAGAAGCGCCAACGCGCCGAATCCCATTGCGCCGAGAGTTCCCTTCATCATCATCAAACCAGCCATCAGGCCGTTGTTGCCTCCTTTTTCCTTTCTACGTCCTAAGAACATAAAGCGTTTTAGAGTGTACGATATGAAGCGTACAGAAAAATATAAATTGTCTTGCATCGAACTGATTATCTGAATGTCTGTATTCTTGTTGTTACTAACAGAAAGAATAAAATTTATCGTTTTTTAACCTGTTTCGACATTTTCACTTCCGCTCAAGCCGAGTTGCGTGAGCGCCTCTTCATTGAAGTTCCTTGCGGCTTCGAAGGTCTTCGGATCGAAAAGCTTGATAGAGAGTGAGTGGCTGTTAAGGTAGCTGCCGACCTTGTGCACCAGGTAGGCGTCCAATCTTTTCTCGACGTCGTTCGGGAAGTCTCTCGCCAAATTGGCGACTACCTCCGACGCCGGGACATGAGTGGAGCCGTTCTCTTTGACCACAGATACTCCTGGCAGGATTCCGATGTCCTCCTGCTCGGACAGTTTATCCAGGAAGGATACCACGTCCAATTTGAGGCATGTGGCACTGTACGATTTCCCGCAATCCTTGTTCAAATTCGGTGGCAGATTTTCCGGCGTCTCCTCCACCATTTGCCGCGAGGTGCGTCTTTCGATCTCCGCACTGGCGCATTTCGCAAAAAGAAGCACCAGAAAAAGGAGGTGATAGCGTGACAATTGGGCGACGTACGTAATTCTCTTCATCGCGGATTTTTTTTTCGGATTTTTTCCCCTTAGGTATCCGATCGGAAAATTTGTCAGGGTTTTTTTTTCGTCCCGGGTCTACGGACCGCCAGCAGCGCGACGATATCCTCGGAAAACGAAGGACCTTGAAACTTACGGACGAGACGCGTATCGTACACTGGGCATACCCTCGGATAGTTGCAGTATATATAGAGCGAGTCACTGGATAATCCTTTTTCCTTTTTGCCTTTCGGTCGTTTCATACATTCTCCGTAGTTGAGAGCATCGGCGACGGGTGATGGCGGCGAGAGGGAGCGTCAAATAGAGCGGAGAATTCGAATCAAGTCAAATTTACGGAAAAAAACGTTACCAACGGGTACGAGAGATAATGAATGAGAGCGAAGGCACCAGTTCAATCGTTACGATTAATGCGCACACGATCAAATTTCGACGACTGCTCTCCATAGGTACGCGTCTCGTTTCTGTATTTTTACTAATATCACAAAATGCTTCCATATATTTAAAATTTAGAAATACTAAAAAAAGCTATTTACACAGGAAAAAAATAAGCAATCTGTGTGTACACGTCGAAACTATAAATATTATATTATAAATTTAATTTGTAATTTTATTGAAATATAATATTAATCTCTGTATATATTATTCTTTTATAAAAATATTTTGCGAAATAAGAAGCGGCTTTAAAATATATTTTTAAATGTAAGAATTTCTCTGCATATTTTAGAAATCTAGAAATAGCGAGATCATCATCATGAAAGGATTAATATTGTTTTTTTACATGTATGGAAAAGAAGTTGCGGTCAATCGCATTTAAAGAAAATCAAATCGAGTGTCCGAAACACACGCGTTAATTAAAAAATCGACGATCGAGCGTTTGTCACCAGCGCTCGATCGTCTCTCACGAGGTCACTTTCGGTTTCAAGAGCGAAACCAAAAGGACACGGAGACTAATTGTGCGCACAGTTCGCGACACGAGTGCGAACTCGGAATTGAAACTTCCGAAGTTCATCAATAAACAAAATATCATATAAATTATTATTGCAGTCGAGATGCGAAACGAGACGGGAGTCCTACTTTAAATCAGCCCAGTTTAGCTAGAGCTCGTAGAAGATCTGATTTTCGCGCGCCACGCTCGAGCAACGGCGCTTGCAGACGGATCTGCCGATGTGAAAGTACGCAGTCGATTTTCACGAGGCAGCTCGATGGGGGATCGCTTATCGCGGTTTCGCGCGTATAATATGCACATACACACGGAGGCGAGACGCATGCACAGCGTCGCGATATGACGCGCTTGCATGCCGGCGCGGCGGGCAGGTGTGTCGACTTAGAACGGACTAGCCTTCTTCTCTTCAGGCATCTATTTTGCGATTTGTTGCTTCCTTTTCGCGCGCCGTGCCTTCCTTTCGTTAATAATCACGCGGGATCTCGAGCACGTCGTGCCGTTCACATAGCTCTCGCGAAGCTATGCGCGACAGTTTGCCAGCCGATGACAGTGGGCGTCGGCTTTGCGCTTTCCTAAGCATCGCGACGAAAGGGATGAACTGGAACGGCCGTTCAAAAACACACCGTGCTTAATTCGCAAATTAAAAACTATTTTCAATAATTTACAGGTAACACGATATATATATATAGACATGATATATAGATTGAATTCAATAGCGCGTGAATTCATTCATACAATGTATTCATTCTGACATCGCAATTTGTAAACATCTTTTCTCTCGTATCAAATCTCAATCGGAACAACGTCACGATACGATCTGCGTCTCATGTTTTTTTTTTTTTTTTCTTGCAAACGCGTATCAAAGCAATTTATATTCCTATATATAATAATCATTGATCGAAACCGCAATATTACACCATATTTGGGACATCCGATGTAAAGTAACGTATAAAATAGTTCAGTCGTTTTTTCTTATGTATAAAAAAATCAAGAGAAAAAGAAGAAAGACAAGTTACATTTTTATTTTTATTTCACTTAATGTACTTTTATTTTTTACATTTTACAAAATGGAGTATAAATCGAGTGCTAGTTTACAAGTAATTGCATAAAAGTTAAAGTGTTTTACAAAAACTAGGTATTTTAAATCAAAAACTTAAAGATTTTTAATAAAAAAGTTTCTGAACACTTTTTTTATAATATTTAATATTGAAAAGTCAAGTTTTTTACCTATACAGTGTTTTTTGAGAAATTGCACGGAGTGTTTCACAGTACGTGTACAAACTCACACAAATGCGAGCATGATTTTACGACGAGTGAATTCGTATGAAAAGACCGTGATCGTGCGTAGTGCAACGCCGTGGTTACCCCATTTTCCGTGATCGAAATCGAGATAGTCATTGTTTCAAGAAAGTCGGATATACCCAACAATTTGCGACAATTCAGGGAAGTGTTCACGCCGGATCAGAGAAGAAAACGCGCCGATATAATTTCTTCCCTGACAGTTACCGCGGCAAATCGCATTTTTATACACCGAAGTCGTTGAAATATCAGCGGTATATATATACTGTTAGGAATTTAGAGAAATGTATGTAACTCGAGGAAAACTGATCGTTTTGGAAAGCTGAAAATTGCCGATTGTCCGGAACATTGTTTACCATGTTGCTAGCTGATAAACGGTACCTGTAATATTTTTACGGACGACTTGCTTTCTTCTAGGAAAAAGCAAGTCGTCCCTTCCTTTTTCGTCGCACACATGCTCGAGCATTTAAATTGTTATATTTTGTGAACAATTCGATATCGCAACGTTACTTTATCACAGAAAAATTGAAATTCCTGTTTCTTTGCGAAAAAGTCGTTATCATTGTACGTGATCTTGGTATATACCTCTATATTTGCACGAAAGTTATATATTTGTTTTCCCTAAAAGGTTTAACAAATTCTCTCTATGTTTCGTTTTTTACAATAATCTAATCTTTACCATTGTAATGGTAACATGTGAAATGCGCACTGAATAAATAAGCTTCGAAACTATCGTATATTTATTTTAACTAGTCGCTTCAAGTACGTCACCTGATTATATGTTAAAATCATATATATTTTATTTTTTTTTATAAACGTATATATATCGTTGTTTTAAAACTAAAACAGACATAAACTAAACAGACTAAAACAACTTATAAAATTTAGATAGGTTAAAAATATTGTAGATAAATAAAATATATAGTAAACATGTTAGTGCGAAATAAGAAGAAAAGAAGAAAAGTAGAATTACTACTTCTAGTATTTGATACCACCTGAGTGATTGCATAGACCTCTTTAATTTGAGAACGCATATCCGTTATGTACTCAAAATGCATCGCGTATATTTATACTTTCACATTTTTTTCGAGGCAATCTCTTAAATGCCGCAAACTTTTCGTTGCGACATTTTTGGTCCTGAAGAATGTAGAATGTGATCTAACAATCGTATTACGCGCGTTATGATTTTCTCTGTAATAAATTATATTTCAAACAATCCGCTTGATGTTAAGTTTATCAACGACGCGAAATAATCTATTCTTTTTATAAATGTATATTGTTTTACTATAAGTATGTGTCATTTTAACAAATTTAAATATATACACACACACACACACACATATTCACATATATATACATATATACATAATACGATGTTTATAATTTTCTTAATACAATTTTATTATTTATAATATAATTTATATAACGTACAAATATATAATAAACATAATAAAATGCACGTATTATTTCGAATTTATTCAAAATATTTCGCCATTCTTTTTACGATTAAGAAACGTTTAAAAAACTTCTCAAATAAAAAATTTCGTTTTAAATCAGTGCAATGTTAATTTACAAATAAATATTTAAGAAATGTATATAATATAAAAAAAATGTATATAATATAAAAAAAATGTTTATAATATAAAAAGTTCCACGTTCTATATAATGTGAAATTTAATACATATTTTATACGAAAGACGAAAAGCCTTAACATGAACGGAACCTGCGTTCCTCATCGTGTCAGCAACTTCTCCACGGTGCTGTCCTCTCGAACAGTTCATATATACCCATATTTGCTGTCCCACTCCTCTCGAGTGACTCGACTAATCACAACCGATGCCGTTATTCCGGTCCCCACTACAAAGGCCACGGTCGTACCCTTGGTGGAGGTAAAAGAACACGTGGAGGCAATGACACACTGACCTTAATACTCACGAGTAAAACTGAGGGGGAACCCGGCAGACCAATCACAGCAGCGGTCCGCATTCCTACTCTTTCCTGACACAGTGACCCCGTTTCCTTCCTCTTCCTAGTTCCCCACTTTAATTTCGTCTTTCTCCGCCGCCTCCCACTCTCACATATCACTCTATCTTCTCTTCGTCCGTGAACCTCCATCTAGGTCATTAGCCTTCTCGTCTGACCGACTGATAGGTATGAGAAATCCGTTTGTGACTATATGTATATACATACATACATATCTCTTTTTCTTTTGATACATATATATTTATAATTATATGTATTTGTAATTATTTTTAAATTATAAAATTCTTATCGCAAATAAGTTCTGTTTTACTGACAAGTAGCCAATAAAAGATATGTTTCTGGCGAACAATAGAAGAAACCAAAGTTTTAATTGGTAATTTGCCAATAAAAACGACAAATAATTGTGTAAAAAGATGATTTTATTATAGGTATCTTATAAATTGAGTATGTGCAGACATGTACAATAAATAAATAAATAAATGATATGAATGGCAAGGAAATGATTCGTGCATTTCATGGAATATCATGATACGGATATGGTTGTTCACCATTATACTCTGGTACCCAGCCTCCTTTGAAGGGTTGATTGACCTCTTGTTCCGACCTGTGCCAGTGATCGTGATGAATCTCATGAGGTCTTACGACTCCGTAAGTGACTCTCGGAGGCGGAGGTGGTGTCAAAAGGGATTTCAAGGCGACCGCGCCGGAAAACAAGAGCGACAGAAGTCCCGCGCCCAAACCTTTAAGGCCTATCAGTGCGATGGCGGAAATTACGATGGGCAAAATGATCACCGCCTTCAATTTCAGCAAAAGCAACAGCGGCAGGATCATCTTTTTCAATCTTGTACGTGCTGTAAATAACACAGATAACGTTTTGTAAATAAAATTCAATTCGTTTTTTCTTTATCAATAATAATTAGTTCAGTTAGCGTTTTTGTAGAAAACTCGAGATATAATTAAAAGATTGATTAATTGTGATATAAATACGGAGCATAATTAATATAAAAGTGATATCGATAATCGCGCAGGATACTCGGATGATCAGTCAGGATTTCTAAAAGTCCGTAACGGACGCTCATCATTATCCAGTCTACTTTCTTTGACACGCGACACTCTCGTTCAAGGTCCTTCTTAGACGTCTTCTCGCGCGGTAGTCGTCCTAGAAACCCGAAATCCCACCACAGATCTACCTCGACCCACTTCGTTCCCACCTCCGGCGTTTGTTTTCGCGGATGTGGTAGAAGTGGGACGCGCAGCTTTCCATGTACGGATCTTTTCGTTCCGAGATCGCTCTCACCTCCCTTTTTTTTTTTTCAGTTGGCGATTAATGCAAACGTCGCCGAATTTTTCATTATTTTTTTGAGTCTCATAACAAATATTTTTCACGCTTTGAAGATACACGTGTGTAAAAGAGATACTTGAGAAAAAAATATTATAAATATTAAAAAAAGACTGAAAAGACGCGGAAGATGTATGAATGATAATATCGGCCGCGATCGAATCGAAAATGAAGATGCGGCAAGGAATACTTTTCAACCAATGAGTCTCGAGATGCGTGAACTACTTAAACGCCATTGGCAGGACTTTAGAAAGGCGAGGCACTATAAGTTTGCGCCCAGCGAATGATGTATTCATACCAGATCGAAACGTTCTTCGAGAAGAACGAAGTACACTCTCTGTGTCACGGATTCACAAGAGTCTCACTGAATTTTATTCCAATGTCGCTATCACAACAACTTATGTATCAGCTATCGGTATGAAATATGTAATGTTCGATGTGTGAGATACACGGAAGAAAGCATGTAATAAAATTGTATCACGATAATTAAACAAGTTTAAAAAGAGAAAAAACAATTTTTTTTTTTTTCTTATGAAAAATATATCTTAAAAAATAGCAGTCCCTCCCTCTTTCCTTCTTATTACATGTTTGCAAAAGTTTACGAGAAAATATATAGATAACTGTTATGTGCGCGCATTTCAATTTTGTATTTACTTATTCTGTTTAAAGATTACAATTTAGATGTCATTTATTTTTACGTAGATTTCGGCTGCGTTCCGAAATTCATTTTCAATAACTGGAAATTTATTATGTCACGTGAACTGATGGATTTTCAGTGCTGACAGTGAATAACGAAATGCAACTTTGATCACACTTCAATCATTGTTGAAACATATCAAACTACGTTTTTTGAAATAGCAGTAAATGCAGTAAATGATACTTGTCATTATTACCATGTTTTATCATGAATTATCCTAATCGCGCGCACACAATTTTGTTATAAAAATTTTCGACTTGAAAGACAAACGGTCTAGTTGCTTCTAATTTTTCTTAAATTTGATACGACTTTTATTCTCTATTTGTTAAAAACAATACTGTTATTATGTCGTTTATCTTTTTTTATTTAACAGTAATTTTGCTTTCTCGATGCATCGTCATTTACCTTCGGAAGCTCCGTGCGTCAGACTCCCAAGTTCCACGTCGATGTTCGTTTGACCGAGAGCGCGTCCGAATAAACCAGCGGTCGAAGTGTCATCGGGAAGATTGATTTGAATTTTTCGCGTTCTCAAGAATTTCTCAATTCTGCTCACGAGCGGATCCGTACTTCCGTCTAATAGTTTCCCGTCTTCCGCGACCTTCTCCAAAGTGATTATATCGCCGTAAATGCCGATCGTGTCTTTTCCATTGAGTTCGTCCATCGCCCTCGCGAGCTTTCCTTCGAAATGCTCCAGACTGTTCCCGTCCTCCGTGTTCGAGTTGGCAATCGCCAACGTCACCAGCTGTAACGCCAGGATGATGATTACCTTGGTCTTCATTGTTACGAAGTTGCTTTATAGCGTGACTTCGGAGTAATGATTTTGACTGTTTGCCCCAGGGCTATTTTTTTCTTTTATACAATCCGTAATCGATGAGTGGTGGGGTTCGCACTGAACCATTTGGCAAGCAACGTGCAAGGGCAGTAACGCCAGGAATTTTAATTCCATCGACTCTCTGTAGAAGAAGACGGGACATGGATATGCATGACACGAGACTTCGCGTAACGTAAAATTCGCAGGCACAAGCAAATTTTCCTTTTATTCGCAGTCACTTTCGGTCTATTGAATCGTGGAAATTCCTTGAGTTTTCTTGAACTCGCGCAGTTGTTCCGGTCAATAGCGTTCTACAAAATTTTCTTAAACGCGTACACAGTTTTATTTTTTATATATATATATTTTATTTTACATATATATGTATATAATTCAGCTCTTCAACTTTCTTCTCAGCTTTCTTATCAGTAAGAAATCTGTCGAAAAAACGCTTTATTTTATTTATCAATTATTTTATTTATTCACGTGTGTCTAAAATATATTTGCATTGCGCACGGACACACTTTACAACTTTCATTCTAATTATCATCTTTCGTGATTAGTACGTTATCTCTCCGCGTTCGTTCATGAGCATTCCGGTGAAAATTAGATTTCCGTGTCTCTTGGTGACACGGTATGGTATGTAAAACTTGTGTCCCGAATCATGCAGTCAGAAGACATTCGAACAAGAGAAATGGAACGTACGTCGAAGTCGGCGACTAAAGAGAGAGAAGGACCGAAGAGAAGACGAAGAGAAGTGGGAGTGTAAATGACCTGTAGGTATGTCCATATCCGATTGGAATCGCGTATGAGCTCGAAGTGCTCTGTAATTTCGCACGCCGAGCTGTCAATATTTCGCGCTCACAGAAACCGATCACGTATGACGTTTTCTATGTATTGCATCGAGTTCTTTTTTTAGCGACAATAATTTTCCCAAAGTAGAGAAATCTCCTTCTTCTTTTCATTTTTCTTACAGATAAGTGAAGCAACGTAAGTAATCACAAGTACAGATTCTTTCTCTTTTACGTGAAGAATTTATTAAATATACACACATATATTAAACAAACACACGAGAAATTGAAATTACTTAATAAAACGTATGTAATAAAGTACATGACATAAATAATACATATATAATAAATTACATAACAAGATTAATTATTACGATTTATATATTGTTACTAATTTCTAGCAGTCATAGGTGGGACCAATGGCCACGAGAAGGAGTTTGCTTCCGTGAAAATATATGGCTCTCAGTATTTTCTGATCTTTTCAGATCTTTCCATGTTAACGGATAACGTGGAACACCGAGCTGAATAAAAAAAGTTTAATTGTCAGCGTCCGGTGCGTGCGCGGAATATGCCAAATTGTGAGCGTCGACCTTCTCATCATTACTGAAGCTTCTGTATCCCTGTAGCTGTTCCGGTGGGAAAGGCGAGTTATTATATTCGTACACGGCTTGTGGTTCTTCTCTGTTGAACCATTTTTGGAACGCCATAAAACCTTGGGTCAGCAAAGCTAGTTTACTTATTGCGAGAGCTTTTAAGACTAGTAAACCTAGACCGAACAAGAGAGGCAGATCGAAGATGATAGCCTTGAGTCCTAGTGCGGTAATCAATGGCAAAAGTAACTTCTTGAATTTGGCACGTCCTAATCACAAAAAAAATTTGGCGTAAGTTTTATGCCAAAAGATATTAATTTAAAACTAGCGATAAACAGAATTGATTATTAAATATAGAAAAATAAGACTCGTATTGACAATATACAAAAAAAAGAGTTAGTATTATCACTATACGCGATCTGAACTTTTTCATAAAACAGTACAGGCTTAAGATAACCGCGAGTTTATCTGTACGCGACATATAGTTCGAAAGTATAGAAATTGAAAAGTGAAATACATTTTACGAAGAAGAATAAGTGGTGTGTGCTTTAAGAACGAGTTTATCCGGAACAGGTCTGACGTTGTACATATAGATATCATGAAGGTGAAAGGCATACTGAAGCGCTTTTATTCGTTTATACTCGTGACGTCGCGAATCCGTGACGTTAATCGTCTAGACATAATAAAGGGAAGGTGGCACGATTGCGCAATCGAAATATTCGATTCGAAGTTGAAGAAACGAGATTAGACACTCACCTTCCGTTAGGGCGCGAGAAATCGATCCTTCCCCGGGCATGCTGAGTTTCAGACTATGACTCTTCATGAAAGAGATGGCCGAATCGCCCAGCATGGTCACTAGTTTTATCACTCTGCTCGTGGTATCGCTCGGTAGCTCATTCATAAGCTCCACTTCGGACTTCTCCAAAAGTCTGCTCCTGCGTTCCACTGTAATAAGTTTATTTAAAGATAGAAAGAAAAGAAGAAAACTATTATTTATAAAGAAAAGAAAATATTTTATAAAGATAAGAAAAAACAACTACTATTATTTTACTAATTTTGATAAATGTATGCCAAACAAATTGGACAATATCTCTCCGTAGCTTTTGTTAGTTTGTTGTGTGTGTGTGTTTAATTGTTTACTATAACAACAATTTTAGTTTTTTGAAAATCACATTGAGAGATTTCGATCACTCTCTATTTCTTTGCTTTTAAAAATATAATACATATCACAGTTTAAAAATTTAAACAAATATACAAACATACTCGGAGCGTTCCGGACGAAAGTCACGCCATCAATAACACCAATGTCGTTCGATCGAGACGCTTTGTTGAGATAATTAATAGTCTTCACAAGAAGGCAGCTACCGAACACCTCGTTCTGCTCGTAACAATTTAGATTTTTGTATTCTTGCAAATCGTTCGTAGGTCCGGCTGCGACACACGCGACAAGTACAAGACTCAGCAATCTCTTCATCTTTTTCATGTAAAATCACTTCTCGTCTAATTTAATCGAACGATACACCGAACAGCAGCGGTTGAAGATAGAGCAGAACTACAATCTGGAAAATTTTCGGAACAAAGTGCGATCTGGCCCTGCGTCGCTTCAACCTTTATAGGTGCACCGCGTGGTGTAGGACCCTCCTCGGCATCCCCCCACTCTGATGTCGACGACGAGGTGCATGACGACGACGAGACGAATGACACATCATTACAGGTAGACGCCACCTCTCCAGAAAACTTTCTTTGTTAATTTTTTAAACAAACGCGCGGCCGCGCCAGAAACGCGTCACCAACTTGGGAGGAGGACCCTATCTTGAAGTCGCTTTTTCCACCGAGACATTTTACATCTACCGCATTATTCGGTATTTCAATGGGGAAAACGGTGGATTTCATGGAAAATTTCATAAATTATTTCTATGCAAGAAAATTTTCGATCGCAACAAATAGATCTGTTAAATAGCTCGATGAATTTTCCTTGCATTATAGCACAATTTTCTTTTTGTTTGTCAAAATTGTAGAATAAATATTGAAGAATGACAGTTTTACGCACATGACACTTTCTAGATTTTTTTTCAACTCACCGCAGAGATGGCTTAGAAACTCGACAACAAAACTCGGCAATGACGGGCGCGCATATATTTCGCGCCTTGTCGCTATTCAACGGTTCGCGGATATACGCTTTTCTTACGATCAATGTGTGCGTGTGCATTTAGGCGACACTTAATGTCTCAATGTGTGACAATGTCCAGTAATATTCTTTAAAAATACATAGCAAATGTGTGTTGTGCAAGATGTAGTTTAATTTTATATTCTTTAGTATTTTATTTAAAAAATGTCATAACACATTTGCTGTGTCTAATTATTATCGACATTACAACGCATTGACTTACATAGATTAAATATTATCTCTAGAAGGGATTAAAATATCTGTAAACCTACAGTCCATTTCCTTGGTGGAATGAGTCGATGCATTCCCGTGTATAACCACGTGCATCGAGTCGCTTACCTTGACCCAGAGAGACACGTTCATCGGTAACACGTGAACTACAGGATTACATCTTCGACGGGTTTTCTGATTTAACTCTGGATAATAAAAGTTTTTACTCGTTGAACTTTCGCCTTTACGAGCGTGTGTTTATCTTATATTGCTCTCATACGTATAAGAGAAAATAATAATATCATTTATGCGAATTCGTTTTAAAATCAGTTACGTAAGTGTGACGGACTTTCGCTGTAAAATAGAAAACTAATAGTTGAATTCACAATGACCGCGTGTATAACTTTTCCCCGTGTTAATGTCACTTCGACGCATTGATAATTTCGCGTTAATAAATATGCAAATGGAAGTGGATTCCAAAGAAATCGGTGTCATCGCGAAACAATAAAGAAGAAACGCGCATCGTTGATCGTTTTGTTTTTCGAGTGAAGAAACGTTCGAAAAGGTAACAGATAATTCAATTCGCGGGTGGTATTCCATTGTTTTCGCGCCGTAAGAATCTCGTTTAAATATTTAACAGGTACGAGGAGAGACTTCGTCACCTTCGCTTAACGGTATCCGGCCTGGTATAAGTACGGAGACAGTTTTGCGATTAATTTTCTGGGTTACGAATATCATTGTACGAATAGTGGATATATTGATACAACGGATGTGATATTTCCGGAGAGTTCGCGTAGGATACGTATGATTCATAACGAAAACGAAATGTGTTCCTTGAAGTAACTTTATTTATTTTTGTCTCAATACAAAAAATCAGTAATTACATTTGTCAGTAATTAACATTTCATTTACTCGTGCGGTCAATAAGATAAATAATATCGAGGATCGCACACGGTTTACACATGTAACGCACGATTTTTTCTGATTGAAAGAAAGCTGATTATAGAGTAGAACAGAGAAACCCTTTAAGGGCATTTCGGAGTATATATTAGAGAGATGTAGAGAGTCAACGACCTATATTCCGGTCACAGACTCTCTGTGTTATCTTATATTTTTTTTCTCGTCTTGTTCTTTGAGTGAATTGCTGAAGATTTCTTTCTAGCTTTCTCTCATCTTCTGTCGTACGAGATATTATTGTTCGCGTTAACATCTTTATAGCACAAATAGTAATATGTAAGTTTTCACATCGTAATAAATAATGACGACTTTCTTTTTGTAACAATTGAGAACGACAATTTTTTTTTTTTTTTCAGAAAATTATCAGATACATTACAAAAATGTTTTGTACTTTTATTATAAAATTTATACATGGTTCGCATCCAAACTGTTATCGAAGACACATTTATCTCTACACGGTTAAATAATCTAGCTTTTTTACATAGTTGACGAACGAAGAGGATACCCTGTTTACAAACTAGTTCTTCTCGAGCGAAACTTTCTCTCTTTCTTACATCATATCGGTAAAATGAAATTGGAAACGCATTCAGATGACTCGTCTCAAGAACAATTTTCTTATGTAATAACTAAATAAATATATAACTATACGAATAAATAAATACATGTATAACTTTATGTGTGTGTTATATATATAAATAAACTACATATCTATTTATGACATTGTGCGACGAAAATTTCTGTTCACTGTCGTTTGCTTTCACGAATGTATGTCATTCAGCGTGACTTCAATTACTACACAAGTTAACACAAGCACTTAACACAACTGTTGCGTGAAATTCTCTTTCATTGACAAAATCAACTCGAACGAGAGAAACTTTCGCGTTGACATGGTTGATCCGTTCGGTAATAGAGAGATGGTATATATATGCAAATATATTATGTTACTTTGTCATATATTTATCATATATTTACAATGTCTGATTTTCACCTTATTTACGATTTTCTACGCTTAGATGGTAAAAATAAATAGAATTAATAAAAAAAAAGTTATTTGTATAATATTAAACTAATAAATTAAAGAAATTAATCTTTTCTTACTCGTGGAACTTACCTAGTCAATTTTCCTTGTGTATATATCGAAGTTATAAAATTCTAAATAAATTAAATTTAGAATAGAAAAAAAATCGAGGAAAAATACTATCCAAAGTCTGCAACTATTACTTTTTTCATTTCTTTCTACGTCGTTCTTTGTACAATCTATAAGGCTCGAATTCTTGTATCTCGTCTATTAAATCATACGTGTCCTGCCGTCTGTGCTTGTCATAGCTGTCTTCCTTGTGAGCGACCTTCTTTAATCCAACTATGGCTGCCAGTATCAAGCTCATCAAACTCAGCACAACGGCTTTTCCACTTAGAACAGCCAATGCCTTCAGTGTGATGGGCAGTAGAATCGATTTTATCAGTATAAATCCGATGATCATGGGCAGAATGTACTTGTTCAGTTTGTATTTCTTTTTACGTCCTGTAATTGATGAAAATTTACATCCACACATCTGTATGTGCGAAATTTGTAAAATTTTTTCACACGCTTTGTGTTACATTATTAAAACATCACGGGAAAAGAATCGTGTTTCCACTTGACATCACGTGTCACGTAGATAACTCATTACATTACATACAGTAACGTTCTATTAAACATACTGGCTAAGTAAAAAACAAAATATTGTAGTATATTAAAAAAGATGATGTTTAAAGAGCAGGATGTACACATCGATCTTCATTGAAGTGTGCTTTACTTATTAGGCACGATCGTCTCACGGAAGTTAATAAGATGAATTAGAGTAGAAAGCACTTATGTTTTTGTATCGGCGGGTTCCGTAACCCCAAAAGCATTATAACGTAATGGATAACACGTCCATTAAAAGAGCGCAATTACACGCTCCTTTAACGGCAATTTGATTAACACGCGATCTCGCAGTCCCTTTTTTGCAAATATTTATTTAGTCTTAACAATTGAGATTGAAATGCCAGGAATAAAAATTTGCTCTGTTCAGTTTTTACGCGTTTCGCGTCTTCTATAATCGTAAATTCTATATTGTCCCGTACGTGTCTCTATGTTTTTTAGTTTGTAAGTATATTCTTATAGTTCATAAAAATAATGAATAATTTATACAACGACTAACAGTGAAATATTTTCGATATTGTCAGATCTGACGGCAATGTGTTTTTTTATCTTTTTACGAGCATTACCTCAATATTCTTAACTGGTTGTAAAAAATATACATTTAAATATTTTTTTAAGTAAATAAAAAACTTACAAAACCTACTACGATGTGTTTTGACCTATGTAGAATATACAAAATAATATTTAAATCTTTTTTGTCGCCAAACATGCAGAGCAATTAAGAAAAAGAAAAAAGTTGCCTCACGAGCCACGTCTATCCACAAATATTTTACTGTTATCAGTGTACCTTCTGCACCACCACACGATCTCGAAGCGGGGTAAAGTGCGTCAACAGCGTTTAGGAAGCTTTCACCGATCCAATCTAATGCGTTTTTAGGGACATTGTTCTTCAGCGTCTCTCGGTCCGTCTTTGTCACTGATGATTGCGATCCCTGTGCCGTAACGAGTATCGACAGAAATAGCAGCACGTACAACGATAACATCTTTCTATCATCTGGAGATTTCGTTGCTTTTCTTTCGTACGTTTTTCCAACACACCATTCAAAACTGCGCGTATCTCGCAATCGCGACCGACTTCTTCGCCAATAATATGTTAACTGACATTCTTGCGAGACCGAACCATTAGTTTATATACCGGGTCCGTGAAAAGCACAGAGAAGGAGACTACCTATCTAACTTGGTACTGATGCGTGACGAAGGATCCAACGTCCACTCCCGTACCTCCCGAGCTGTACCTACCTCGATCATTGGACGCCGGTGTGACGCTGATCGCTCTCGAAGGAATCTTCCCTGGAACATTTCGTCCGAGGTAAAGTGGATCGTTCTCCAAACGTCATTGTCTTTTGTCGTGAGAGTGCCGCGACGTCTATTATCAATTGAGTTCGTTTCACACTCGAGCAGCCGCGGCACGAAGACGTTCCTCCTCAGCCGACGGCGCGTCCTACGGCCTGTTTGTCGCGGAAAAGTAACCCAGAGGTAATGCAAATCAAGCCAGTAAAGGCTATATTACCGAAAGCGAATCCGGAGATTGTCGATGACAATCACAGTTGAAATCTGATGAACGGCGTTTAGGCAAATTGTTGCTTCGCCGATGTTACGCAGCTGTGAAGAAACTAAAGCGATGATAATGAAGTTGGAAAAATGAAATATCGAGAATATATCACACACTGAAACAGTGTGTGAATTATGGTGGCACATGAACAGCTGTTTTATTGCGCAAGATACACCAACTGTAAGCATCGTTTGTCAATCACAAATTCAATTTATCCGAATGAAAAGACTAAACAAAATCGAGTAAACTGTCAGAATAGATTTTTGTTATTTCCAGAATAATTTAGATTATTTGGAACGAGGTTGTATATACATATTTTTTCTTTT
>QVNV01000148.1:0-12209 GCA_014825455.1 Pseudomyrmex pallidus | reverse complement strand
ATAAATTGTTTCATAGATAATTTTTTTAACTATTGTCTTGATATTTATTGTTTCAGATGTGGACAGATATCATTCACGCAGAGGACTATATCGTTTTGTCGACCGAACATACCTACGTAGTTTAGAATAGTGACACATTACAGCGCTCGAAAATACAAATAGAAGCGGCGCAGAGTAGAGAGAACGGAGAACACACAGAACAGAATCAAAAGTACGTGTTTTTGTATTTATTACATTTATTTGAACATGTGATGTGCGCAAAACATAACGTCGCGATACAAGGGCGGGAACTCGTCCAGGAACAAGCTGGATTCCGGCTTCTCTTTGGTAAGACTGTTTTTTTTTTTTTTTAATAGATCGACTCGTCTAGTTTGTGTGCACAAAACGTAGACATTCTGGCGCTTGTCGATGACGAAAACGTGTAAAACGCGCCCGTGGCCGGTCTCGGGCTTCTCTATTTTGATAGATACAATTCACTTCGTAACGCAGAATCAAGATTAACCTCGATCCCATAACCTCAAAATAGCAAGTTTGAGCGACTCGTGGGCGTCCGCCTACGTCGAAGAATAAAACTTGATTGAAGCATTCAATCATCTCGTATTTGCGTGAGATCTCGTCTAATTGAACGAGATGACCCGTACGTGAGTTTAACATGGCGAATCATCGTCTCGTTGCGCCAATAAAGTCTCCCGACGAGTTGACGCACGTTCGCCGGAGCTCGAGCACGTTCGAGTTAGATGCGGACACATCGATGACATAAGATGAAACCGCTTGGCGGGCCGCAATAATGCGCCTCAAAATCATCAGAGTCGTCCTGGTGCTCGCGCTGTTAGGCAACATCATCGTCTGGCACAGGATATGGCGGTTGTTCACGGCGCAGAACACCCTCGGTCTGTTGACGCCGAGCGTCGCGACGAACGAACCGCCGCAGAAACTACACCGTCGACTAGCTCGCCTGGTGACCATAGTCATCAGACAGTTCGAGAGCTTCGAGAACGACGTGGCGTCGTTGGTCGAGTCCGTCTTGAATTCCTTCCCGGGAATACCGATTCTGATAATATGCGACGAGCTACCGTATCCGCCGTTAGAACTAGATTTTACCAACAAGAGCATGAGAAACGTCAAGCTTATCAGCTTGCAGCCTGAATTCAACAAGTCCTTCGAAGAGAGAAATCCTCTCTTCTACATACGTACCAAGTTTGTCTTATTCTTGCCTGACGCTACTAGATTATCGACTAAGCAAGTTGTGCAGGTAAAAATTCCTTTCGTGTGTTTTTTAAGCGTTTAGTAACATACAGGCTTTATCTTCTCACCTGTGTTTTGCAGGAGGCTGTTACGCAAGTGTCAAATCTAGGAATAGTTGTTGTACCAGTAGGTAAAATTGTCTTGCATTGTCTCGAATTAGATTTAAGGGTGAAAGAATGGAGTCTGAAGTTAACGCGAGTCACGGGGACGGAGTGCGATAGTGTGACGGGCAAGCATGTGACCATGCTCGAATCAAAAATTTTGAGAAAGCTGTCAGATCCCTTCCTGCTGCCTTTCACAGATTCATTGTACATTCAGACAACGGCTATTGGGGCAAAGGTTTGTGATTTGTTTGTCACGTACACAAATATTTCTAGCGTTTCGTATTGTGTGTATGTATTTTTATACGTAGGTACACATATTGAAAAATTACCAATTCAACGAGGGAAAACCGCTGTACAGAAACCAACAAGCGCAGTTTAAAGTGCAACAGCTGTATCGCACGCGAGAGCGATCGATGTTTGAAAAATTGGGAATAAAAAAAGTAACCAGGGCTTCCGGTTCCGTGGAATGGTACGGTTGCACGCGGGAGACCGCGAGGTGTTTCGGCTCGGTGATAAACGGCGTGCCGTCGTATATCTATCAGCATCGATACACGCCGCCTTGTTGCCTGGCCGGACTGAGAAAAGTCACGCATCACGTTATCGACAAGCTGGAGGAAGTTGGCATACGATTCTGGCTGGAAGGTCAGTCGTTACTTGGAGCCATGAGGCACGGCGACATTCTACCGTGGGATTACGAGGTGCAAATCGGTTTGAATCGGGACGATCTGGCGAGATCGCCTTGGCTGGTGCGAGCCACGAGCAAGCCGGTCGTCGACGACGACGGTTTCGTTTGGGAGAAGGCGACCGAGGGCGAGTTTTTCAAGGTACAGTACTCCCGAGTGAATCGTTTACACGTGAGTCTGTTGCCGTTCTACGCGTGGAACGGCTCGATGACTAAGGACGCGTGGTTTCTGAAGAATCGAAATTTCCCAGAACACTTTCTGCATCCGATGTCGAGCATCGACTTCACCGGTAGACAAGTGCCGTGTCCGAATAACATTAGGGACTTTCTAGAGCTCAAATATTTCAAGGGTGTGATAGAAAATCCGGAGTTGTCTAGTAAATTTGTCGTCGATTAGTCGTCCACTTTTGATTACATTACGTGCGAAATTCCATTCGCGTTAGTAAATGGCGAATTGTTGTTGTCCAAAACAATTTAAAAAAAGATCAGTCTGTATTTATTGTTATTGAAATTGACAACAGTGTTGTGTGTAAATGTATCCAATCGATACTAGGATTTATATTTATGCATGTGAGACATTGACGTCTTTTGAACAAAAAAATTGCAATTTGACATTTGTCAGCAATATTCGTCTGACGAGATGACTTGTTATTTATAATATTTCTACCTTGCCTTATTCGGATCCTTCTTCGATAAGAAGCAATGACAAATAACTATTGTGGAATGTTATTTCTGTATCTCTAAATCATTCGATTTAGAATAGTAAAATTCGCAGACTTCCATTCTTGCATGAATCGATCTGTTAATATTGTGCCAAATAAACTTCGTATTTTTAATTAGATTTGCAGATATATATAGAGACACATTTTTCAAGTGTATATACAGCATCCATACTTCTATTATTATAAGCTAGTTATTGTTTATTATTGGATAGATATATATTAGATAATATATATTAGAGAGAATTTTACTATAATCTCTGTGCTAGAGAAAATGAAAACTGAATATTTAATATTTAACAATTTGAGGAGAATTGAAATCTCATATATTTTAAACATAGTTTATTTGTGATATATATATATTCTAGCATTTAATAATCTTCGAATACACAATTCCGCAATACAAAATGTTAAAAATAATATTTATATAATAGAGAATCTTCGATTATCTCCCAGTTCCGTAAGTAAATAAAAGATTATAATCTCGAGGAAGGAAGGAAGGAGGAAACTTCTATATATAAAAAAAGTTGTGTTTTAATTATAGAAAAAAAATATGTAAATAATATATATTTTATTTTATTTTTAGTTTAAAACGTAAGTTTATTACATTACGAGCAATAAATCTGAGGTATTACTACAATACAATATTTCTTAAGCATTCAGACGGCAATTTTAGAGATGTGAACTACTAACGGAGTGAAAGAGAATTAATCTCTTGTTTGAACTCTGTTGCATTAATTAGTGCCAATTTATTTATAAAAATATATATGTGTATATGTATTCGTCTGTTATAGCAAATAAACCACTATTGTTTACAACAAAGGATTAAAAATCTTCCTCTATGAGTTTTGTACGTTCAACTCAGCTTAAGCAACCGTTCGCACGTCCTTAGGCGGAACCAGTACCGGCGGTTCGCGTACAAAACTGAGCAGTTTCTCTAACTTCATAGATTCCAATTCCGTCTGCGACAAGTGCAGTTGCTTCTTTGTTGGTTTCACTTTTATTCGTAAATTTGGAGACAGTTTCAGTGTATTTACAGTACCCCTGCGAATAATCAGTGTAATATAATGAAAATAGTTAAAGAATCATTTGTCACCACTTACTTGTCATCGCCGACTATTATGAACGGCAGCGCGTTGTTGAAAGCCAATCGAGTTAATTTGCTTTTTCGCTTACTGACAACCTGCTGACTGCAGATCGGTCTGTACTTGTTAACGTTTAAGTCGAACACGGTGACTTTGCCGTCGTTTGACACGCAAGCGAGCACCGTCGAGCTGTACGGCGCCCACTGAACGTCTCCGATCGAAACACCCAGGTCGAACATGAACAGAGGTTCTCTGTAACACGGCGATGCGACAGATGTAGGATAGATAGATTAGTAGAATCAGTTTTATATTAAATGTGTGTAATGTAACATCACTTTCAGGAGATACGACTCACGGTCTCTCGTCTTCCCAGATCTTGATTCGCCAATCGCCCGAGCAACTGGCGAAAATGCTGGAGTTGAATTTGTTGAAGACTATTCGATACACCGGCATGGTGTGCGCCTCGTGATACGTTCTCATATAAATACTGCTGTACGCCGTGTTGCATTTATACATGGAGCCCTCCTCCGTGCCGACTAGGAAAACATTCTGATCAGCGGGATGAAACGCGATGCACGTCCCGCATCCTAAATATGTTGCATTTAATAGTTACGAGACACCGCGCATTTTTGAATAGTCTTTTGTGATTACTCGAGCTTAGACAAAAATTACCTTTCAGCGTGATCAACGTGCCGTCTGGTCCCGGTATAGGCGGCCGATCCAGGAATAACGTCATAACGGTGGTGAGACTGAGGTCGTTCTGATTTAACACCCAATGATTTATCTTGCCGTCGATGCTGACGCTGAAAAACGTCAGGTTTCCGTCCTCGGTGTCGGGAGCCCAGCGAATCTGCAATCGGAGTAATTTTTATGTAGTGTGTTTTTCATAGATTGTTCTCTTTGGATTGTTGCAGAATGTGTTTTAAGTTGACAGATTCAACCGACCTCCCACACCAACCCTCCGTGCTTCTGCGCAACGTCGTTGCTCTTGTACTGAGGCGCGGACGACGGTAACATCACGTTATAAACCGCCACTGCTCCGTCCATAGTACCTTGTGATTATTATTTGTTAATCAACACATTAGAATTTAAAAATTACTTAGTAAGATTGTGTGTAGTCCAGAGTTTTGAGCAAACACTTGTTTGTATATGTACGTTTTCTTTGTTTTGCATACCGATAACCAAAAGATGGGAATGTTGAACACTGAAATCCAGGCACATTACAGGAGATTCTGTTGGGCAAATCCATTCTGGATACGACGGATTTTTCAAGCTGAATAAGCACACCGTGCCGTTTGTAATTGAATTGTTGAACGACACTGAAACAGTAAGTGTTTGTCTAGAACACTCGCAAGGAACAAAATAAACACAAATGTATTTGACTAACGTGTTCCAAAAGCAACTGCGAAGAGATCGTAGTATCTGGTGTTGAAACATATGTCCGTAATGTCGTGTTTCTTGGTCTTTTCGTAAGAAAATTTCCACAGAGGCAACAAAGAACCTTCGCCGGCCTTGAACTCATCGCTCGGATCGTCCCAATATCTATAATCTATAATCCATGTTTGATAAAATACGTAGATCAAAAGTTTCATTGCGAAAGAAAGATCGAAAGTAGCTTACCTTGCGATATATCGTCGAAAATATTTTGGTTTACCATTCGTTCTAGTGTTTTTGCCGCTTGTAGCATTCTGTTATTCAGCTCCGATGATTCTATCTGCGCCTTCTTCTTTATCTCCTCCTTTTTTTGTGTTAACGGCACCTTTTTCTCTTTCTCTTTTTCTTTTTCCCGTTGGTGCTGATCGTAATCTTCCTGTCAATTAAGTAAAACCTCTCGCTAGTTTTTGATTTATTGTTACCGATTTATTAACTGTTAAAGGAAAATTGAGAACCTGATATTCATCGAAGATAGTCCACTGTAAAATGTGTGCGCTAAAAGTTGCGGTAGGCGGAGGTATGGTTTGTGTGCTCATATCCTGCAAAAGTATTTTCAAATACTTCTTATTTTAGTTGATATTCAGTGATGCTGTTTAAAATATCTTAAAAATCTGAACAAGTGCTTGAACCCTTTTAGTTTATAGAAAGAAAAGATACATGCCCTCATAGGATTATGATATGTCAATGCCGCCCTTTCGCAGAAATTGAATTGATTTGGTATTTTTTTGGGTTTTATTTTCTCCACTTCTTCCTCCTCTGGTTCTGGCTCAGCTTCGTGCTCAACTTCGGCCTCCACTGTCTTATCTATTTCTTCTGTTCTTGTAGAAAATATACTTTATTTCACTTGTTATATTTCAAAAATGTAATTGCAAGATAAGAGAAATTTTTTCAGATATGAACTTGCATTCCAGTAATTTGTTCACATACCTTCTTCCTCTTCTTTGTCCTCAGCCTTTTTTTCTTCTTCTTTTTTGTCATGCTTTGGTTTCTCATCTTCTTCCTCTTCAGCTACATCCGTAGCAACACATTTGAAATTAATACATTTTTCTTTAATACATTGTATACGTAATTATTAATTCATATTAAAAGATCCTTCTCCTGCTGAGAGATAATTTTACCTGCCAATTCTACTTTTGCACCTTCTTTGTACACTATAGTGCCAGTAACATTTAGAAGAGTCATTAAATGCGGTGGAGGAGGTAATCTCACAAATTCACGTAATTTGTATGACCATTCAACCAAGGAATCCGGTATCCTTGTGTTCTGTATAGTCAATACTCTGGCAAATTCCTCTTGTAATTCCTAACAAATTAACAATTGCAAAAATGCAGAGTCGTTCGAAACAGAGACAAAGCAAGAAGTCAAACGTACCGCTTCCGTCAACTGCAGTTGATCTTCTGGTTTAAATAGAACTTTTCCTCGTGTCCAATCTGCACCCAAGTCACCAGCACCCAAGTCTTGGCGCGATAAGTGAGTCTTTGTACCTGAACTTAGATGCTTAAGTCTGGCTTCACTAAACTGGAGTAACATTTGAGCCAATGTGATTTATACTGTGACGTATTTGCGCAATTTTACATAGCTATTTTGTTTTAAAACGAGTATTTTATCACGTACCTCTTTACTCATCACATCCGACACTTTAGGAGACATTTTCTTTGGTATTGTTGGTGTCATTGTTTATTTGTGTTATAAAAACAATATGTTGATCTGTTAAAAATATGATTCTACATATCTTGGAGTTTAAACATAACATATTATAATTGTTACATACAACAACTGTCATTTATACATGTCATACTTACAGTTTAATATTGTTAATAATTGAATTTATTGTTAATAATTGAAGGTGAAGCAAAGAAAGCAAAGTATTTAGCAATATATATACACTAAGATCTGATGTTTGGGTTGAAATGAATCTTTTTATTTTATAAATTCAATTTACTCTTCTTTTTAACAATTTGTACAAACACATGTTATGTGGAATAAACGTATGATGAAAACATCAACCTTTTACATATGTGTCATTCAATACTGAGAAGTCTGTTATGGTTTCCTAGGATACACCCCATCCATCAGATCTTGATAATAAATGTCAGTCTCTATCAATTCAAGTGGAAAAATAACACATAGATATTTGTAGTAGATATATTTTATAGTTTATTTAATAATTTCTCATTCTCTAACATGTGTAATAATACAGTAAGTATAATTAAAAGGTGTGTGAAAATAAAATGTGAGAGATATAAAGTTATCGAAGATATAAAGCGGTTTAAACTGATGTAATTGTTTCTAGTACATGATATTTTGACATTGCTACAGACGCTCGTGTTAGATTTTCGCTTCTCATCGTTCCACCCTTACATATTTGGGGTTATTCAATGCAAAGAAAATCAATAACCAGACTATACCACGGTACGTGTGCAATCCAACAAGTTGCAAGACGATTATTGTGTAGAATCGTACAAATATCGTTGTTTAAAAAACACAAAATGTATTGTTTTGGTCGAGTTTTCTAACAGAGAGTGATGAGCACTATTTTTAGAATCTGCAAATCTCACAAAATTTCTTGTAAAATTGCGTTGAACAGTGACACGTTTTCTTTCATTTGACACAACCTCTCACAACTCTATTTCATTAAATATCTACTTTTTTGAATGTGCCACAAATTAGATACTTGTGTTATAATTGTGTTTGATAAGTTTCTATGATAATTTGTTTCTACTTGACTTGTCAATAAAAATATACAAGTAAAAAGCACAAATAAATAATGTTGACAAGTGGTTTCTTTCTGTTCCAGATGAATTAAGAAGCCAAGCTTCTGTGTTTATAAATGCCTTGAAGCATGGAAGATAGTGGTATTGACAGTGACCCTAAAATTGTTAATCATGTGGAAGATGAGAGATTATTCTTGGTAAATCCCTTATGTTTTGATAAACTTGCAAATAGTTATTATTAAACTTGTCTAAAAATAATACTTGTGTAATAATAATATTTATACAAACTTTGCACACAAGCAAAATTAAAAATATCTATTATGTAATTACTTTCTTTACAGGGTAGTGACAGCAGTTGCAGCAGCAATCACACGCAGACTTCTCAACGGAATACAACCAAACAGTTACAAAAGAAACTAGGTATTCAAGTTTTTAACATT
Organism: Pseudomyrmex pallidus; assembly: GCA_014825455.1. Lineage (NCBI taxonomy): Eukaryota > Metazoa > Arthropoda > Insecta > Hymenoptera > Formicidae > Pseudomyrmex > Pseudomyrmex pallidus. The sequence goes on along the minus strand of QVNV01000148.1, from coordinate 3,786 downwards.
TTTATGTTGTTTTGTCGCAAAACGTGACTTGTGTGCACCAATGTGTGCGTGTGTTTTTACATTGATGATTTGCAGAAATACGTATTGAACAAGCAAAGAGAATTCAACGAAACTCAGATTACGTAAAGCTTCCAAAATATGACAATGAAAATACAAGCAGTTCTTCTGGGTTGATATCAATCCAAAGATTGCCTATACCGCACAAAAGCAAAGAACACCTTCCTCTAGTCGAATACTGGCACAGTGAAAGCGAAAGGTAGCAAACATAATCACGTATATAAAAAATTCCAAATTATTTATATTAATACAATACATTATTTCTATTAATTACGTACTCCGTATATTTTAATTGTTTTAATATTTGTAAGAAAACACAATTTGTTCAAATTTGAATGACGTATTCCACTTGGTTGATGACACATTGCAGTGATGGCGAGATGACTCTCTTCCCGGCAAAATCCAAAGATTCCTCGAAGCACAAACAAGATCTCACGGACACGTTTAGCATTGGAGAATTGAGCGACGAAAGTGAAGATTCTCTGAATCTGGACCCGGCACAGCCGCCGCGTCCATTTATGCGAACTTACGTACCTAACGGATGTTTTACTTGCCATTGCCATATACTGTAATATATAGTTCGAACTAGGCCGGATATGTACAATACGCAATTTCGAGAGACTTAATGATTCTTATTTAAACATCTCCGCTATTTATAAAATAGTTGTTGAAAGCGCACGTAATTCTATTGCAAATTTTTTTAAGAAATCATATTTTTCTGAAGGTTTATCTTCGGTTATGTGAAGTTAATTTATTGTATTATATATATATATATATGAAAATTATTGTTCTCAGAGAAAATATGCTTGAATCATCAGAAGTATTTTACTGCACCGCTTGTCTGTTTCTCAAGTCTCCTCTAAGTAGAGTTTCTTTTTTTTTCGTTGATTTCGACGTCCGAAACACTTTGCGGTAAGAGCAAAGCGCAATTACGGAGTGACGCATCCAAGCAGCAAGGATTAGTCTGTTCCGAATGAACGCAACGATTCATTGGGGACACAACACTGTCTTCTTCGTGATCGAGGCAATTATCGGCGTAGAGGATATTATTCAAACGGCGTTTCCCAACGTGCGCTAGCCATTCGGTAACACTGGCAATATCTATTTTGCATGAGATCTCGCGACCGGTAATGTCCGTCCGTTGGACTTTATGCGATTTCATTGCTCAAGTGCATTTCGATCGAGTAATGCCGGCAACGATGCAAGACGACTTAATACATCAATCAATTTCCGCACGCACATTTGTACGCGTTATTATCGGCGTAAGTTCTGCTTATTTCGCAAGTTGGCTCTCTCGTCGATTATCCCTCGGCAATGCCACATTTCAAAAGAGAATACGAAAGGATGGATTTTGAAACGCTGCCGGTCTATGTGGGACGCGGAATTACGAGTTTGTGCTGTGCGTTACACTTTTATTGAATCGCGATGTACGTAACACGCAGGAATTTGCGCATCGTATGAAACGCAACACACAGGAAGACGCACGACGGCGAGAAACAAAAAAGAAAAAAAAAAAAGAAATGACCGTAATTAAACAGCGCAATTGACGGATATATTTTTCTACCGTTCCGAAGATCGTGCGGAAACGTGTTTAGCAATGTGGAATTGCCTCACGTAGGCTTTGCTGGAATCGAATTTTCAAGTCACGGAAGATTACGGGTTTGACGAAGATCCTCCGGAGATAATTGAAGACTTCCTCTGCTGCGCACCGAGTGATTTACGGATTACGTTACTTCTCGGTAAAGGTCGCCTCATTTGTTTACTTGAAGCAATGCCCTCAATTTTGTCACGTAGCAATTTGTTGCAATGTTTCATTCATTTAAATAATTTCTTAATTGTCATCTAATTTCTTTAAATATCTTTTTAAGCAAATTCAAATAAATTTCAGATACGAATATTAAAATACACGAAAAAAGGAGTCTGCCGAATCCGCGTGCTGATTCCTTGGAACAAAACACACGTTTCGGCGATCTGTGAACATTTTAACTTTCTAAAAATGCGCAGCTGAAACGTGTCGCTTGGTAAATCACGAGTTTTCGCGTACATATTCTATCGGCGGGCGGCGAGCGAGAAACAATGCCACGCATGCTCAAAAGAACTTTTCTTAAGCACGCACAATGTGCGCCAGATGGTTCTGTGAGATATCGCGCGGAGGTACGAGGCGAGGAAGGACGGCCTCGTAAAACGTGCCCGAACCCATTCCGTTACGGAACACTGAGAAACGTTCTTTTTCCGCCGCTTCATCTCCGATCGCTTCAAGAAACGCGCATTGCGCATGCACACATTCGCTTCCTGCGAAAAATCCAGAGGATTCTAGGCTTTAAGTGCCGATAAAGCGCTTATAATGTACATGTCCGCTTATATTTTATTTATATTTTGTTATATTAGTTTATTATTTACTTGGGAAATTTAACATAGAAACCGCAATTTTATTTTTTTACTAATCTGATGATGTTCACATTGTTTTTGCTTTTACAAAATTTCAGGTGAAACATCGAATATTCCCGAGAAGATTTAGCTGAGAGACAGACATCATCGACGCGTACACACGTGTGCACGAGATAGCACAACGGATACGGACACGTGTTTTTTCGTGTTCCCTCGGCCAGTTTCTTTGTGCGATCCGAAATTCAACACTCGATTTTTAATTAAGCCTCTCCTCTGTCTCCCGCGCGCGGCAACCGGGCAACTGCACCGGCGCATTAACAAGCCTGACCCTCATCCTCCTCGCCGGAACAAACACATTTGTTGTGCTAAATTTTCATATCTCCACGGACGCGCAACACCGCGCCGCGCATGATGCATCGCGTATGAATATTTAAATGCGCCCTCGTACGTTCCGCGTATCTACACAGTGGTGGTCCAGGTGTTTGAATCTTTTTCTCAAGAGAGAATATATAAAAGTAATTTATTTCTCTTGAATTAGAGCAATTCAATTCTCGATTAAATTTCTGCTGAAATAATCGTTAAAATGAAATCATTGTAATTACACGTGTTACGTTTTCATTATTTTGATTAGCTGAAACATTGCAACTTCGGCGGTTTCTTATTTCGACTTTGTTGTGTATTTGAAACAAATCGACGCTATATTTTTTGCGAAACTATTAATTTTCTTTGTTATTATTTACATCAGTCGTTGTTATGGAGTTTTGTAGAGTTAAAGAAAGAAAAGACGAATCTCTGGAAAACACTTTGTTGATATTTGCATTGTCGATTCGCGGTTGTAAATCGAGAACGTCTCCTTGACGCAATAAATTTGATTTCTTCCCCGACAAACAGGGAGAACAAGCGATAATCGGCAACGTACGAGCGGTTCTAATGTTCATTTATTCGCGGCACTCGGAGGAAGTGACGACGACGAGTCGAAAAACGAAAATCCAAAGCTTCTACCGACTGTATCTCTTTCGCGGTCGCTATTTGTTTTTTTTTTTTTAACTCGTCAGTCCTGATCTCGCGCGATCGAGCCCCACGACGCGATGGCTGCGCGCGTTTCTCCGTCGCGATGAAAAACCGCAAACCACTTGTCTGTTTTTCACTCGCGGAGAGAATAAGATGGACAGAGGAAGAAACGGGGAGAGACCGATAAGGCAAACGTGATATACCGATATCCGTTCATTACGTGTTCACGGCGCGTGACGAAAAAATTGTCAGGTCGATACACTCCGCGAGTAAAGCATCTCCGCGACTGTGTGTCCGCGAAATATGCGTGTTTGTAAAATCGCACCTTAT
>QVNV01000145.1:0-11245 GCA_014825455.1 Pseudomyrmex pallidus | reverse complement strand
AAATATGAATTCATATATATATGCACATTTATTTCCGCATAACATCCTGCAAAATGGCTCGTATGACCGTATATTCATTTCGTAGTTTATATATTTCTCTTTTGGAAACGCGCAAAGCCCATTTTGTTTGTGCGAAATAGAAATGTCAGCGTTTTGATTATATTCTCCACAAAGCTTGAAGCGAAAAATTCGGGACAATGTTTTCTTAAGCAATTGTCTCAATCGCCGATTGTTGCTTCTTCGCTAGGATTAAAATTTTGCAGCATTCCAAACAAAAATGTGAATTTTTTTATTCTCAGAGTGATTGATTTCTCTCTCTCTCTCTCTCTCTCTCTCGGAACTAGCGGTTATACCCCACATAACAGAACGAAATCCGAACTTTCGATGCTTGCTCAACAACGTCATCGTGTGACACGAGCGTGATCGTTGCGAACACATGGCGCGAACGCACAGGAGGAGCACGAAGAGAGCCGACGTCGTGTGTGACGCACGTTGCGCGCGCGAAAAGCGTGTACACACATTTCCGCGCGTTGGTCGTCGAGGACATCGGAGTAGAGAAACCGAGAGACATCCGGTACAATACCCTCTCGTCGTCCGCTTATAATGGGCCGCTAGTTCCTCGCATTGTTCGAAGGTTACATTATACATTACAGCGACGACCGACGCGACATTTCCAAATGCGGAAGTCTCGTAGGACGGATATCTCTGCTCTGTGCGTAAGTAAAGTGAAACGACTCTTAAAAGAAGTGCTCTCTGTCTGCTCTAATTCCGTAATATACTTATCTCCTCTTTCTTATTGTTGTTGCATTTAGTAATTTATATTTCTATACATTTTACTTCTTTACTTATTATACTTATAGTTTTTTTTTTTTTTTAATTTATCTTAAGAATAAAGTTTACTAAATACTATGCTCGTATACACATCACATCGGAATTACGCACGAAATGCGTGCGCAAGGTTCATCATTGCGTTTCCGGTCGCGCGGAAGCCCGTTGGCTGATTAGTTCGTTCTGCATCGGACTTCATCCACCTATGGTTTGCGCACAGCGCGCGTAATGAATTTCATTCTGTCTCGCACGCACACACACACACACACGAACATTATTAGCCTCGAGGGTAGCTCTAGCTGTGCCGCGCGGACGACGCACAGAAGAGACGAACGACTCATTAGGGAAGTGTTCTCCGGCTTTTGATCCGTTCTCATGCAGATTCACTGTCGGTGTATATGAATATATACCTGATTGCCACGGATAACCGGCTTTGCTAACTCTTGCGTTCGTACACGACACAATCCTACGACAAACCGAAACGCCGCAAGCTTGAGCTCAATGTAACAAACCGTGAATTCTAGCTTTGATACAAAAAAATCGCCATCAAGAAACATCAATATTTAATTCGAAATCGTTTGTTTTGCAAGAAGAAGACAATTATTGCAAAAGTTTTGAGTAATTGGAAGTTTTTTTGTTTTTTGTGTCTGCGCGCGGACAGGTAAAATCTCCACCTTGTACTACTATACACGAACACAAGAGAGAGAGAGAGAGAGAGAGAGTAAACACGCGCGCAACGTACTTTTCAGCGGAGAATCTCATTTTACGCTAGCGACGTAACTTCCAATTTGAAAATTAATCACTCGAGAGAGAGAGAGAAAGAGAGAGAGTGCGGGGTGTGTATTCTCCGTTCTTCGCGGCGCGCGTTTTCCCTCTGCGCTCTCGTTGCTCGCTTGACAAGCAACGAGATTAATATGAGAATAATTCATCTCCTCTCTCGAAGATAAGAACTCTATCTCTCTCGCATTCCGCTAATCTCGCGAGCGAGGCGCGAGACTAATTTATTCCGTGTTACATCGTCGTGTACGGGGTTTACACGGGGGGTAATTAATCTCTTGCGATCTTGGTTGCAGCAGCAACTGAGAGGAGCGAACGCGATTGAGACCGACGAGACGCGTCGCACACAGGAGCTACTCGATTTTTCATTTTCTATATCCCTCCCGTGTGTGTTGCGCAAAAAACGCAAAAGCCACACTTCGCGAATAATCGGTCGGTTAAGTGTGTCCCCGATGTCTCTGTGTACTTCGAGGGCGTAACGTGTGTGTGGGGGTACGCACACGTTGAAACGGGTGTGCACGCGCCCGCATGTTTAATTCATGACGATGCATTACTCATTCATTCATGCGATCATGCGGAAGGCACTTCCACGAAGAACGTAATAAGATTCTAGAAGAGGATATCTCTTTCTTGTTCTTTCTCGCTTTTCGTCATATACGTGACATATCGTAAAACGTACGGCGCCACGCGAGAGTAAGAACGACATAAATCGCGTAGACTACCAAATAAATAACGAAGAATCTTCTTGCATACGAGAAATAGCGTCTTTTTTCGCGCGCAAATATAATATATAAGCTGCATTATTCCTCTTTAATACAAAAGGACATTATTGTCGGTTATATGCATCGCGCGATAAGAGAAGCCGGTATAGAACACACGAGAAGTCCGTAATGAGAGGGGGAGCCTAATAATCCTCGCTCGCGAACTCGACTCATTCGTTCAATCAGACCTCTCTCTACGTGACTCATCGTTGTGAACACCAAGGCCTTTCGAGGCAAAACTTTCGAAAAAAATTATATTCGTGTCAAGAATTACCTTTGATTGCTCTAGGAAGCATCCGCCGTCATTATAACGAGAGGATTATTATATGTATCTCTCTCTCTCTCTCTTTCTCTTTCTCTTCCTCCCTCTTTCACTTCAGATACTCTATCGAATGCGTTGAGGCTCACAGACGAGCTTTTGTACCGAGAGTGCACATACACCGCGGCTATAGAACGCGATTAAACCGGGCTTCCGAATGTGTGGTGGTGCGCGGTACATTCCATCAAGAGGTTTTACAGGGTCAAAAAGAGATCCGCCGGATGAAAACGGAAAAAGTTACGGGAAACGTATCCGACTCTCTCTTTGAGGCATATTGTTACGGACGATTTCGAGATTTATCTTGATATAGTGCGGTTTGATGTTGACTGCCAAACTAAAGACTTTCACTACTCAAAGTCTTTAGTTTACATGTACTACAGATTTTCATAAACGCATGCAATTTTATTATCAATGATATATAATATAGCCTTCTAAAAAAAAACATGTCTGTGGAAGTCAAAACAAAACGCATTGCGTAATGTGTGCTGTTGACAAGACATTTAAAGTGTGTGAACTCATCCGATGTTGTTTCTCACTTGGGATATGATTCATCTCGAGACTCATCATCGGGAATAAAATTGACGCGAAGAAAAAAAGATGCAAATTTGTCTCTCTTATCTAATCTACCGTTGTATACATTCTTGCGAAGCAATGTTATATTTAGCAATAAAGGTAGCACCCTTCGCTGTTCTGGGAGTCGATAAAACTTGCTCGACGACGACGACGACGACGACGTCACTCACGTCTCGTGCCAAAAGTTTCGGGCGCGGTTGGGCAAAAGTTGCGACATTAGGACTAGGACGATGTGAAACGGGAGTCCAAAAAAAAAAAAAAACAGAAGAAACTCGGAAATATATTTCCCCGCCTTCCCACGCGGGATTTGTATAATCGACGCATAAAGAGAGAGAGAAAGAGAGAGAAACTCGTTTAAAGTCGCCTTCGTCTTTTACATACAGTGGTTGCCGAGGTGGCTGCAAGGAAAATCGAGTCAAACTTCATAGAACGTAACGAACACACGGGAAAATATAACGACGTCTCACACCGTTAGTTAGATCCGAGACTGTTCCAAAGTTAACTCGGATCTTCTGTAACTTCGATAAGGCGTATAATAATTTTTCGCGCTTTTCATATCGCTTACACGCACGTTCATGAAACGTTGCCAAAGGCAAAGCTGCTCTTTTTAAATTTATGCAAATACATCTCCGAAGAAAAACTTGTGTATATGTTAAACTCCGAATCCGGATAATAATTATATTTCGTTTAATTTTTAAACGAAAAATTGTTTATACAAGAAAATCATTTTAACACTTTGCTGGAATCGGCACTTAGAAACAAAAAAAAGATCGATATATCGATATGCGATATATATCGAAATGCGATATATATCGAAATGCGATATTATGATGTTTGCATAGAAAAATCTTATTCTTGCTTAAAACGCTACTTAGTATAATAGTACTACTATTGCAACAAAAATATTTTGTATCGACGCGATTACGTTAAATTTTTCTCCGAAGAAAAACTTGTGTATATGTTATAATAAAAAAAATCCGGACGATTCTAAGATTGACTGGTCACTGCGCGGAACAACGATCAAAGCCGAATGGAACATGTGAAACGTATAAAATATTTTCTTTGTATCACATACTATCGTACACGTGTGGACGGGGGAAGAGCTGCGCCATAATAGCGTACATTGAAAAGCATGCTAAAAATCTTATTTCGGTCTTTGACCATTGTTCCGCGCATTGACCAGTCAACCCTAGAATCGTCCGTGCTTCAAGCTTTGACCATAACATATACATATATCTACTTTTTTCAATAAATTACGTTTCTAGTCTGTGTATCTCGAAGATACGGTATAGGCGGATCGATACTCTCTTCTTGGTTCGGCGATGTCGTCGGGGGACCTGTTTGTCGACGCCGATCGATAAGGTGCGACCCGATTTAGTCAAGATTCCAACGGGAGGCGCAATTCTCCAAAACCACACTACGCCAACATTCGAAAAGCACGCAAATAAATCGAACGCTTTTTGTGCTAAACTACATAGCGCCATCGGCAGCGCAATCGGAACAGTATTTTCTTCTTTTATTTACGCTTTTCTACGCGAGTTTGTACGTAAAGATAATAGCAATTATATTTATGTGCAACTAAATTGTTAATGTAATACAACTTTTGTGTACAGTATTTAATACCGCATTTCCGTGCGGTAAACCAAGTGCAAGCGCACCGATCGGTGTGGACGAGGGAAGAATAAAAGGACGAGAGTAAAACATAAACATCAGTTAGAACAGCTCGTTCATTACGTCTGCAAATTACTGCGCACGGCTGTGTTACTGTACAGTCGCGTGCAACTTCCGATGCGACGCGCTGTGTTGTTGCCTACACTCGCCCTGGTTCGCTGCGCCTACATAGCATACAAGTCGTCGTCGTCGTTGCATTCGCACTGTAGACAATCGAAAGCAACAATAACGTCGTTCTGCAGCGAGCCCGTTACACTTTCTAAAAGTTAACGCGCGAGTACATACGAAAAGTACATACATCGTGTTAAAAAAGATCGGAGAGAAACCGAGAGATTTTGACAGAAATTTTCTCGTGTGCATTTTTTTTTTTACAAGTTTCTCTCTAATTATTTGTCTTTTTTTTACGATAAATATGACAAATATTTGATCAAAATTTTGTCTTTTGAAAGCTGAAATTCGTTCTTTGTCGAAAAAGAAAACATAAAACTAATCAAAATTACGAGATGTTTCTCCGAAATTATTTTCTCGCGATCCAGCACGAGTAGTGGATTCTCAAAACCGTAACGTGTTATTTGTCCTCATCTAAATTCTAAAATCTTTTCGCTTCGTGAAACTTAGCAGCAACATTCGCGCTTGACGGAGTATGCCGTCATCCGTGGTTTTCGAGCGGACAGGCTGCCGGAAGCAACGTTTCCTTCCTCTTATACATGTAAGGATAAGATAATTGGAACGTGTTAACAAACATTGTTTCCGTCTCTCGTCTCCACTCATTGACAGTATCAGGAAAAAAAAACGGGGACATATCACACACAAAAAACTAGACACAGAAAAACAACCTAATAATTTATTTCCGTCTGGTTTGTACCAATCGAAAGATTCTTCGTGTGTGTTTCTCTCAAATTAATTTTGTTTGCTAAACACGCGCGCGATCCTTCCTTGCGGTAAACGATTTGATATTTCGCCGCGACGGCTATCGCGGCTCATATCGCGCCGTAATCAATACGGGTGATAATAAAGAGACTACGAGGCGCGGCATCACATGAAACGCGCGCGCGATTGTGTTATCTGTTGTACCCGAACGACACGGTGCGCAACAGACAAGTATCTGTGCTATGTACGAAGCAACTTATGCAGAGTATTCATCCGTAAAGTGGGGCGCGCCGCGCGCTTTTGTAATTCCATCTCTGAAACGCTATCGCGCTACCGCAATGTCGGTAAAAGCTCGCGATAACGAGTTTAGTTTATCCTCCCTTCTCGCGCGAAATAAATTTTCGATCCTGGGACACGTATCCCCATGCTTTTGTTACAAAGAAATTGAACATTCCGTCTGTGGTCAAAAATTTGTATTTGTTATCAAGACAGATAGATATCGTCTACTTGCATCTTCGTTTTGAAAAAACAATTAATAACTGTGACGTCGGAAAAATGCAGGAAGACCGATAAAGACTGCCGTCGATATATTTTTCAACATATATTTTTTCTGAATAAACACGACCGAGAAAAATTGACGTGGATTGATAGTAAAGCATACGAGACGCGAAAAGGCCGTAATAGCTTTGTATAAAAAGTCCATTGAAGGAAAAAATTCCGGAGATCTAAATGGGAAACGACGCGGCCTCTCAAATAAAATGTATGTATACAAATAAATGTAACGCGCGTAACGCGATCGTTTCAATCTCTCCCTTGCGAAGCGGAGCTTACGTATTTTCCGATAGGGTGTAACAGCGGAACGATTATAATTTTGTCGCGCGACTGAATTTTGCCGAATTTGCCGTTTCAACTGCGGTAGCTGACAGTTTGCGAGGATCAGGTGTCTCGCGTCGTGTTTCTTTACCTCTTACCCCGAATACCTCGTTGCTCCTCAAACTTATAAATCGCATAAATCGCGAAAATAGAGCATCTCAGTCAGCAATAATTGCCATAAACGCTCGAGTCGATCGGTTATTCGAATCTTGATAAATTTGCACGTGTCGTAAATTGCACCGCGAATTTCGAAACAAATTTTTCTAAGCGAAAAGTGTAATTTAATTTCAAAAAACTTCGCTTGATTTTCAGCGAATGTTTTTTTAACTCGTGCCAACGAGGACTTTTACTTTTTTTCTACTGCACACGACACGCTGACGTTTATTTTTAGCTTGGTGAATGTTCAATGTAAATTTTCGATTCCGCGATGTGAATCAGTCCGAAGTGATTCAGCTATATCAACCGTTATGTAAGGTCGTAAAAATGCCACTTTTTCCGCGCGGCAGCGACCGCTGCCGCGCGAAATGGCGTTTGCACTTAGAGAGAAATTCCACAGTGTGTGGAATCTCTGTAGGTATACATAATATGTGGATACGCGCGCACGTTCGCGGCAACACACTCGGAGAATTTGCCTCGAAACTGCCGGTTTGTCGATTTAGGGAACGCGCCCCGTTCTATACTCCTTCCCGAGTATATTTCTCGACAAGGAGTAAATTACGCGCAAGCGCAAATTATACGACCCCCACGTCGCTTGTATGTATATGAGAGTTCCACACAGCTGTTATTTATTGCGACTTCTATCCGCAATGTTATATGCACGAGAAAGGTTGCACACACGAGGTGGATACGCACAGAAAGGGGCGGCGGGTGTGGTGATGCGTGGGGGGTACACATATATCGTAACTCTCGATTTAAATAACACATTCAACTTATATCAGTGAGGAAAAGATAAAGATAAAGAGAGAGAGAGAGAGAGAGAGAGAAAGAAAAAATCAGATATAAAATATCTCCACATGTGCAGACAAATTTCGATAAACGACGTACCGCAAAGTACACATTTATCGAAATATCACTGCTTCCGATATCGGAGATATCGGAACAAAGGAAAGAAATACTTCAAGCGTTCATCTCGTTCTTATATATATAGTATATACGAGCCGTTTGAGAATCGCGTAAATAGATCTTTCGCCGTCGATATACGGTGAGAAATCGACGAGATAAAGTGGATCGTAAAGTTAACGAACGAGAAAAGAATCGCAGAAGAACCGGATCTCACTATTTCCCGCTAGTTACGAACAATGCCGGATTACACGTATCGCAATTCTGACAGGCGTGCGTATCGATGCACGTATCGATATCTACGTAAGTACGTAGTGCGATCGGACGGAACAAAAAAAAGGAAGATACAACGAGCGCATTGTTCGATGACACCTCGCGATCAAACGTATTTCTTGCGTCTCGCTTATGTTTTTCACAGAAAGATTCCAGCATATGTTCCAGCAAAGAGTCAATTGTGTGACAAAATCACATTTACATAAGTGTTTTGACGGTGGCAAACGTTAGCGGGAGTTTTGCAGCAGAAATTCGCTTGACGCACCACGGCCGAATCGATGTTAATTGAATTTTCAATGGCGCAAGAGTCGCGTTTAAAGTGCGCGCAAATGGGATTAGATATTCCCATGGAATAACGGTAATGATGTAATTTTAGGAGATTGTCGCTTAATTTTAACTATTGAATTTCGCGCGGTTTAATCAAACTCGCACGGAGGATAAAAACAAAAAAAGGTTTGATCATTTCTCGTACGATATCGTAATCGCGCGCGGTTGAAGTATTCATTGCGAAATTTCACAGGCATCGCGCGTACGGCAAAATTTTTTTTTTTTTTTTTTTTTTTTTTTTGTTTAATTGCTGCAAATGGATGTTCGATCAAGTCGTCATGCACGAGAGTAAATTCGCGCGTCGCACTAGCCCTGCCATCATCGCGTGATGAATTAAACTGGATTCACAGCTATAAAGTAACGTTTCCGTCACGTCAACACGAATCGTTCTCTTACGTGGATTTTCAACTCTTTCGCAAGACTTATCTTTCGATAGCTAGGTCACTTCTCTGATCCGTCTTTTGCCGAATAATCGAAAAGTTGCTCCGCACACAAAAATATAACGTACTTATTTTTCTTGTTATTGTATTTTTTCAATATATTTATTTTATTTATTTCAATATATTATTTTTTTTTAAGCTACATATGACTTGACAATACCCATCTCGAATAATTCAGCATAGGGTTAATAGAAACATTCGCACTAACCGTCAACGAACCGGGTTTGTTACGTGTAAGAATTTTTAGTTCTCGTTACGTTGGCGCCGCGACATTACCTATAGTGTGAATCCAGCTTTACACGGCTTACGTAACGAATAGCACAGTAGTGTTGCACGCAGGTCGAAATTTACAACGGGCGGGTCCGTCTGGGATTTTCAGGAAAACGCGCAGCGATACTGCGAGAGCGCGTCGATCGATCGAATGTGCTCGGTTGCATTTTAACGGACGATACGTATACACGCGGATATGTTCAATTTGCACGCCGATGTACGTTTCTGTTGATTAATCTCTATCACTGTATAATTGCAATTTCGCAAATAACAAACGAGTGAAATATTCAATGCCGCTTTTATATTATGTTGATGCACCCAACGTGCATCAACACGTGTTTGCTTCATTGTTCGGAATTGACACTTTGCTGCTCATTATAATTTGTTTTAGAATGCTACTAATTAATACATTGTACACATACATGATGCTTCCTTTTTCTTAATTTTTATTGTTTATCGGATAAGTGTATTATAGTGTCATCACTTTTTCCTACATTAGCTTTGCTTCCTAATGAAATTGCGATTATACGAGGAACAGTCGCTCGCGGCAAGCCACCGAGAGCCTTTCCACAATTCAAACTAAACATATTAACGCACGATTACGTTATTAGTATGATTCAATTATATTTGGCAATTAGTGTAATAATATTGCTAATGAAAATTGGATTCTAACAGTGAGTAAAGTTAAAAGTTACAAGATCGTCTTGTTTATGTATGAGCGCAAAAATTTGTATAATTTCATTCCAATTTTATCTACAATTGTAAGAAAGTTTTTTCATAATAATAACAAAAAACCAATCGTATTTCAAAATTATCTCCTCTCGAAAATGTGATATTCGTTCAATGTAAAATGTTGCCGATTTAATTGACCAAAGTAGCACGGAATTCGTAACGCGCGAATGGCATAATTTGAGTAATTACGTTGACGTCATTGATAAATTAAGGGAATGGCGAGAGCGTGGGACTCGCAGCGTGGAAAAGCTTTCTGGCTATTGTGCGAATCTCTCGCAGCTCGCGTTAATCCCCTCTCCCCGCAACACATAGACAACATTTGTTCCTAATGTTGCCTCTTAATGAGCGTGTTTCATTTAACAAAAAGCATTTTTTCTCACAAGTTTTATCCCGCTACAAGTGACTGCGTTACACAAGTTCTTTATCAGTTCTCTTTAATTAATTAGATATCTAAAAGAAGCGGATGAGAAGAACGTACTTATGCAAGCAGAGATTTTGACGTATATAAAATAATAGCTCGAGTATTTCAACGTGAAACGAAACTCAACAACTCGCGCGGAGACAATGAGTTTCATAGAATACAAATGGTCAAATAACCAAACGCCGAGACGATAGTATTTACGTATTCCTCGCGTTACGCGTACGTATTATCGTACTTTTTATCGACTCAATGTTGTACGACAAGTTATGCACAGAGAGATGGAGAAAGAAAATTTATTTACACATTATATACGCGACCTCGTACATAGCCATGAACTGTCGCATTAAAATATTGGCGATAAATCGCATCAATTACCATATGCAAATGCGAGACAAAGCATCGTTTAATAAAAGTGTCTCATGAGTCACTCCGCAATCGGAGGCGATTGAACCTGATTTCGTCTCGCAATGGTTCACCGATTGTAACAAATTATAATTTGTACACACATCTCTCGCGCAAAACAACGAAGATATCTTCTTCTCGCTAAAGAATTTACGTTTCTTGAAGATAAAGAGCGAATATATACGTAACAAAGACGAGTTCGAGTTATTGTTTCTAGAAATATAACTTTTTTTTACATACTGTGGAAAACTTAATAACGCCTCTCTATTGTCGAACTATCGATTACGCATGATCCACTACGCATTGCAAGAACATCAGAACTGTACTGCAATTAGCCGCGAGATTTGTTTGGCGTGCATGCTTATTAGTAAACACTCCACTCGCGACGTTACAATGCATATCCCCATATACGTTGTTACCTTGCAACCGTACAAGGCAACAAACACGATCTCATTAACGAGTAAGGTACATAACACACATGCACACAATAGAGTATCTGTCGTTCACACTGATTATTGACATTGGAAGCGAGTGAAATCGCATCGTGGCGAAATAGTTAGTTAGTTAGTTTATTGATACCTTCAGCTTAAACAGGCCATGAAGGTGAACTTGGTTTACAATCTTTCCTAACACCTCCTTCCCCTTTTGC
>QVNV01000144.1:0-13678 GCA_014825455.1 Pseudomyrmex pallidus | reverse complement strand
AAAAAAAAAAAAAAAAAAAAAAAAAAAAGAAAACAACATGTCTTTTTTACTTGTACACTTACAATAATATTCGTGCGTGTACGTATTCTTTCGATTAGAGCAAAAAATATTCACATGTATATGTGTGTACGCGCGCGTGTATGTATGTGTGTGCATGCGTGTGAATAAAATTTGCCATTTATGAAAACTAACAATGTTTGATGATATACTTATATACTTATAAAAATAGCGTTATTATCACAGGGGCCATAAAAAAAAGAACATTACTAAGGGCTCATTAAAGTACTTCGGAATATAAGACATAATACACGAGAATCGACGCTAACAGCTTACGCAGATTTAACGCTATCAGCCAGAGAATTCCTAATGCACCAAAATGTTTCCAACCGTGAGATATATGAGATGAAGTAATTGATAGAGAAGTGTCAATTTCACATATTTACCGCCCGCATACAAACATACAAACACACACACACACACACACACATATACGCATACACATACACACATCATATACGCATATTCCTATATTTGAATAAATTTTATATGTTAATACAATTTCTCCTAATTTTGTTTCATGAGACTTCCCAGATGTTACGAAAGTATTTATATATATATATAAATTATTCATCGTTTATACAATATAACACTTAAGAGACTTTTTATTAAATTAATGAGTAATTTCGGTTCTTTGTGATAAATAAAGCCAAATTTATTTGCAAAGAATCACACACGGGCATTAAAATAATTTAAAATGGTAGAGGAATATTTGTGTGTCTGTTGGTGCAACAGGAGCTTTTTGGTTTTTGGTGTGTATGAAATATAATGCAATATAAAAATATATAATAGCAATTTTTACAAAAGCATATGAACTTGTATATTATTATCATTATTTGTATATAATAAAAGTTTCTTTAAATTGTGCATTTTCTGGAGTATATGCTACATATCATATGTTGAACACGTTATCTGTTACTTATAAATTTATGAGGTGTAGAGAAACAAGATAAGATGTCTTAAATATTTTAATACTTTAATACATGTTTTATATATTCCCAATTTACATAAAATATTAAATTATAATAGAAAGGGTACACTAAAATAACGATACAAATTACCAAACAAGAGTCACGAGATTCTACTATTTCAATATAGTTAGTCAATTATAAGCGAATAAAAAACGAAATAGTCAAGTATGCACTTAGTTTTAAATATACATATATTAAATCTCTTTTATTTAGCTCTCTTCGAAAAAATAAAATTCATTAAAAAAAAAACTAATTATGAGATTCATAAAAAACATTAACTTTAGATCTGTCTTTTTTTTTTACGAAAATAAACCTATGTAAGTTCAAATTTTTAAAAACGGTCAAGCATAAAAAGTATCACTGGTTCTATATAAATAATATCATCAGTATCTTTAAGCTTTAGTTCTTTTTTTTTCTCTCTAAAAACGAAAAACACAAATTGTATATACAACATAACTCGTGATATAGCAATGATATATTGATTATATGTACATAGATCCATTTACATGTAAAAACAATAGCAACATTGATTTCTTAGAGATATCACAATGTTGGTTGATAATATTTCAGTTTAACTACGAACTTATAGATTCACACACACATGAGATTCATGCGACGTATTTTATAATTTATGAGAATTATTAAAAATAAATTGTGTTCTGTTTCTTTCTCTCTCTAGTATCCGTTTCGATGTCAATTTGCACATCGTGTAATTCTCTCTGTAACACTTCCTTCTTCTTCTCTCTCTCTCTCTTTCAAAAACATTTTATTAAAATACTTTATAAACATGGAATATCCGGGCAATTTCGTAACATACTTAAAAAATCGTTCTTACTGTTACTTGAATCAACAAGATAAATTTATCGCATCTCCTCGACACACATCGAAGTATAAGATGGGAAGTATCAGATACTTCCCATTTCGATATAATCTTACATGGACTTGTGATAACTAGTTGAATGCTATCTACTCAGCCGTTGCTCCTCCACAAGCGCAATCAATCGCTGTCGAGTTTTCTTATTGTTTTGACACGTTGCCGAAATTAATCCGACCAAATGTTTAACTGAATATTCCTATAAAGTATAAATTTTTTTGTTACATATATATTTTATTATGTTAGCATTTTTGTATTGAGTTGGTCAAAAAGTCTTTTCGTATTTTAATATGAAGCTCAATACGAAAATATTAAGTCTTTTCGTATTTTCGTATTAAACTTCATATTAAAATACGAAAAGACTTTCAGACAAATATACAAGAGCGAAGAATAGAAAAATTGCGAGTGTCTTCTCGCAACAAGCTCTCTTTTTGTTTTACTTACATTTGTGCAAATTTAAAATGTGTATTTCAATACCTTGTGTTCCTTAATCCATTCTTCGAAACTACTCTCAGGTAGGTAGTACGCCTTGATATACAATTCAACGTACTCTCTGTGCGGCATAGGTCTCAACGATGTTATTTTCTCGAACTTTGATTTCAATTGTGTGAAATCGAGTTGCATCAGAGCTCTACCGCCATTCGAACACTTTTTAGCGTTGGAAAATCTAGATAAGCAATATTGAATTTCTATCAGTAAACATAAAAAAACATTTAACTGGTTCACGTAATGTCATAACGTAAATTATTACATACCCTTCTACTAAGGTATGTGTAATTAGATGAGCCACGTTTTCCCACACAGCATTGCACACGTCCGCGCTTAAAGGAATGTACGTGCCGATAGTATTAAGTCTTTCGTTCAAGATGCATACTTCCTACAAACAATGTCGCAAAAATAAACGATTTTCGTTATTACTTCAGTGATGGCATTTCGCTTAACTTAATAATAAATCACACGTACTTGAATCAACGCGTCGATGTAACTGCTGTGCTGCGACATGACGTCCGTCACTTCCCAATTAACCTTGTTCATTAAGCTAAGAACGTTCGCAACGTCGAACGCTTGCGATGCAACCGCCATGTAAACAGGTTTTCTCAGATCTGCGGCTGATGCTATTGTTTGCATATAAAACTGATGCAAAAATCCTCTCTGAGGACTATTGACAATTAGATGCTCTAAATAAGGCCGTAGGCCTTCGTATTGTTGTCCTAAAAATATCAGAGACTCGACAGCTACAATACGTTCCGTTAATCCGTAAAGTTTTTCGGGTTGCGACAAATTCACAATGGATGAAAGCTGTGGTTGTCTTACTTTATCGTATTTCGCATTGCCGCTTTCTTCCATTGTGTCATTCTCAGAGATAATCAAATTTTCTCTGATTCGCGTTAACGATAACTTTAATTTTGGACTGTATAACGAGTCGCTGTTGATTTGCTGAAAACAAAAAATAAGAAGCAAACGCGTATATTTTAAATATCATTTGCTTCAACAAGCGAAAATATTCGAAAAAAAAACGTGTGTGACAACACATCAACTTACGAGATCCGACGTAAAGAATAAATGTACTGTGTAGAAGCATAGCTCGAAAAATTGTATCATGCTCTGTATAACAGTGACCGCGATTGATCGCAAAAGCCTCGACATCTGTAGATACTTGCCGCATACTCTCAACACGCTCAATGTCGTATTTGTGACCATAGGTCCGGATTGCTTGAGTTTGCACTTTTTTTTATTAGTTTTAATGTGATCCGGCTCATCGACGTACTCGCGCTTCAATTCATCAGGTATGTCGTCGTCGGACTCGTCCGAAAAGTATTCAGGATGATCAACCTACATCGGAATATACGTAAGCATCAATACTGACCATCATTTGTTCTGATTAAATGTTAAAATATTATTTAAAATAAAAAAACTAAAAAAGTTATTTAAAAGTTGTTCGTACGTTGTCATTTATTAAAATATCCTCATCTATGGTATCATCCAATCCTATTGTGAACGGCGATAAGCCACCTTCGAAATATTTCTGCATGTCAGTCCCTGTAGAATTATCGCTGTCGCTCAGGTTTGAACTGTCTAGACTGTTCCACGTTTTACAGTTATTGAGCGAAGGCTTTAGACTCCGAAATTCTTGCAACTGGGTGGCTACGAAATTAGATTTCACGGGACACAATTCCCAGCCGTCGTTTTCCAAAAATATCCTCAACTCATCCAAACGAGACGCGTGATGATGGAAAAAGTAAGACAGGGACTGCTTCTTTATGGACTCCTGCAGATCCTTGGACTTGAAGCCACAGAGTTCCTCTCCAATTTCCATTAATCTGTTAACTATACCCAACACTTGAACGAAATGTTCGAACTTCGTAAATGTTAAATCTATATTCGACAGATACGTGGATATCTTCATTTCCACGTCGTGCCACATTCGAACCGTGCCCTTCTCCAATTTGTGTTTGACGTATTGCTTGCTGAAAGTTATCTCCAAGTCTTTAACGTCCGTTTTGCAATCTGACTTATCCTCCTGCGCGTTATGCCAATTTACAACTAGATAATAGGAGCTCATTATTGTCCACAGCGATTTGCAGAGCTCGGTAAGGCAATCGATGCATTTTTCGCGGGGTACAGCCTGACACAATTGTTTATATTGTTTTTTTACATCGTCTCCCGTGAAAGAGTGAATAACGGCGAACGCGGTATTGTGAATGGCAGCAGTAAAATCCATATGCAATTGATCTATAGCAAATTGAGTCTTTCCCAACAACGCGTACGCCTCTTGAACCGAAGAGTATACCGCGACGTCAAATTGCGTACACATCTTAGAGAGCGTACATCTCAAAACCTCCTCTGCTTGCTCCAAAATATCTTGCAATTTCTTATTCAATTCGGCGATACAGTGGAAATGTTTGTAAGTTTTGGCAGCACTTTGGCATTCCAAAAGAAGCGATATAGCCCCAGGGTAATTTTCTTCCTTTAAAAGCTCCTGCAGACGATCTCCTGTGCGTTGCTGACAACAGTAATTGCACTTATATTAAAAAAAAACTTAGCAAGATAAACACAAATATTTCTTTTTACAATATAAGGTATCGATACAGCTCTTACCAGCGTCTTGATAGTATTTAAATTGTTCAACAGTTCTTGCACTACTTGTCGTTTCCGATAATTAGCCAGTATGCCCAAGCTTGCCGTCGTAAACTGTCTCTTGGCCGATTGCAGATCTGCTCTTCCTATTCTACATATTTCCAGGACATCTTGCAACTGCTGCTCCAACAGTTGAATTTTCTCAACTTCCGCATTGCAAGCGCTCTGCTTTTCCGAGATAACATTGTACACTTTGGTCGAGACAACCTGATGTTGTTGCTTGAGTTTTTTATAACGTTTCTCTATCTCCTTGGAAAGCAGTGTTGTTGGCAATTTCTCTAGTTCGTAGCGCGGCGAATCAAAACCACTATCAATAGTGAGATAAATCTTTTCAATTGATTCTAATATATCTTGGTCAGTTTTGGTTTCACTTTCTGTGGATTGATCGGCCTCGGAACGAAGATCCTCGCATTTTTGCAACTCAGGAGGATTAAGCAGATCAGGATTCAGACTCATAAGTGGTACCATAGATGTATTCTAAAAGAATTTATATATTTTGATTGCGCGTTTTCTTTAACAATAAAAAACAAAAAATTATTCTGAGACCAATCATTGCATAATCTGATTAATAATACTCGCGTACAAAGAAAATTTGTGTAAAATGACTGAATCATACATGTGGAATCAGCCTTATTTCTTTATTTTGACATAAATAACCTCTCAAAATGTTGTTCCTTGAATCGAACGAGTTCTCGTTTTTTTGAAGGAGCATCTCAAAGTCACACAACGTGATTTGACAGCGTAATGACAAATCGCACGCCGCACATAACCCTAATTTCCGCGATTAACGCATTAAATTCAAAGCGTCTTTACTCTTCGCGCAAAACGCGATAGATTCGTACTGCAATAATCTCGAACGAGCAACTTGCCTGTTTGTTAATAAGGCCGAGAAATTTGAGCTTCAAATCCTCCATAATGTCAGATTGCATTGTGTGACACTCAAATCAAACGCATTCTCTCATCATCTGTTTACACGACCGCACTCTGCCAACGACGTGCCTTGCACTGCAGCGTGACGTATCCAAGAAGTAGGAGCAGCATAATAATCCCGATCGAGCATCGTTGACGCTTCTCTCGAATCGCTAATCGCGACAAAGTTCGCTTGGCATTTCGAAAAAAAAATCTAGCTTTCGTTTCTACGAGCAATTAAAGCGGATAACAGCGCTGAGACGAAAATGGCATCCATGATTTTTTTAAATTCCCTTTGAAGTTGGTCGAGTTCCGCGCGTTCGATATTTTTGCGAAGTTCTCTCGAAAGAATTTTGAGATAAATCTCGCAAACATATTGCACACTGCGCTACGTTCAGATACGTGCGCAGAATCGTTATTCGTGGAGAAATCCTTGAATTTGTGTTTCTTGATTTTTTTTTATAAATAAAAAAATAAAAGAGAAAAAATCTATAATCGAACTTCGCGTAAAACAGAACAACAAGAGCATATATATTTTTCGCGGCGAAATAAATTTGCACACACATACACACAAACAAGTATATTTAAAATTAGCAATATTTTGTTTATTAATTCTTGATTATCGGAATATTAGAATAATAGTCACTTGTTTGTCAATTTGGAACAATTTGTTTTTATCGACAACTTCGATATGATAAAACATTTATCTTGCGCCTGTTTTTGTACGTTACGTTACAAAAAAGTAATTGTATACATATATGAGGATTACAGGGGGAAGAACTCGATATAAGTCTTCGTAATTTTAGAAAAGAGCGATTTCAAAACGTACGCGTATTTCTGTATTACACGTTTTATAAAAATGTTTATATCTCGGAATCTATTAAAAATTTTCCTCTCTCGCTTTGGATAATTAAAATACTCCATTTTAATTACCCATTTTAAATACAGAAAATCGAAAAAAATTGACTTATCAAGTTCTTCTGTGATTTTCATATATATACGTATATTTGTAGAATCAGTAGTTTTCGATTTTACATTAATGTAAAAATATAAATACGTTACTTTGTAATAATTTTTAACATTTTTATAATATCGCAAAATTGTGATATTTTGCTCCGTTAATTCGTACGTACGTACACATGTATACAATTGAAAGTAATCGATATCGCAACGTTATATATATATATGTATAATCGTATACAAGTGATACTCGACGTTGTCCACAACGACTATTAATAATTTTCATTGTGTTTCGATAGAACCTCTCGAGATGAAATCTCCAAATCGTTCAAGTGAGCGCGCGCCGTTCGAGTGTCACATCATTGCGATATTCGAGAACGTTGTGGGGATCACTCGTAAAGATCTAGATCTGACGGATAAACGACGGATCTCTGTTGTAATAAAAGATGACGTTTCATTTTGCTCGTGTAAAAGTATATCTTAAGTATCATCATAAACAAAAATTGCCTGTCGGACAGTGACGTAATATCGAATCACAGAAATCTGAGCGAAACAAGCAAGAATTGCTTTGAAGCTTATGTATCGCCGAGTTGTGGATTATGTATAGAACTTTTTTAACAACATCGATGAACAAAATATATATGCATATGTAAAAACTGGAAACGCGAGACTCTTCTTTGACTTATAATCGCAATTTTACAGGACCTTTGCGTCGCGTCTCCATATATCCTGTTACACCGCTGACGGGGGTTGAAATCGATGCGACTGGGCGCAACAGCGAGCGTGGGTGTTCCAGGGTAAACTCGCGATCTCGCGTCTTTCGATTGGTCGCATCCGCCGTAAGCGGAGGGTGCTATTGGCCGACCGGCATCCCCTACCGTCAACCGGCGTGTCGCAGGTGATGATCCGGCGGCTCGACGCGCGTAGCACAGGTGGTGCTCGCAGTGTGGTTGTGCACCCACTGTCACGCGCTAGCGAGGACACGCAGAGGTTCTCTCCTTGCGGACGTAAAAAAAAAAAGAAAAAAAAAAGAGGTGGTGAGAGCAGAGCGGGCGACTGGTAGCTTCGGTGGACGAGAGAAACAGAAAGAGAAGAAAATAAAGATCAACTGTGAGCGCGAACGGGAGAAAAAGAAGCATCAAAAAGAGACGTAAGGACGAACGTGCGTGCGTGTGTGGTGGGAGCGCCCCTGCCGTAACATTCACACCCACATATCTCGCAAATATACGAGCGTAGGAGTCTTCTCGGGGCGAGGAACCTTCCTGCGCGGAATCACCCTCGAGAAGTTATTCGAACTTCGGTGGTGCCAGCGGGCGAGCGGACAAGGTGACTGTGTCATTAATCACCGGGTTGGTGCGCGCTCACGAGGAAGAACATTAGGATTTTCTCTCTCGAGAGAGAAAGAAAGTTCCCGCGGAAGGAACAAGGAGAGAATTCGTTATCTCTCTCGAGGAATATCCGCGAGACACACATTTATCTGCGTATTACTTGTTCACGTTCCAGAAGAAGAGGATGGTTCGGAGGTTCTGCAACGGCGCGGTTGCACTTGGCATCGCCCTGACGGCTTGCGCCGCTTTTCCGCGCGCCGTCATGGCGATGCCCGATCTCAGTCGCTTCTACAGTCAAAAAAAAAAAAAAAAAAAAAGAAAGAAAAAAAAACTAGAGTAACACTCACGGGCGACGATCTGTAGAAAGTGTCGCAAATGCGTTCGCGCTCTCGAGAAAGCGCACGAGATTCTTATCTACGAATGCGCTGATATTTGCATCTTCGTGCAAATTGTTTTTGTTGCACGTTTGAACGTTCTGAACAATGAAATAAAATTTGAAATGAAAATTTCATCGACGCACATGCAGCAAATATCCGAATATTCGGATGATTTGTCGCTTATGCGCGCGTGGTTTTTTTTACGAACAAAATGCATTTTTATATCCCGGACAAATCTAATTTTTTTAATAACACTAGTTCAAACTGTTTACAATATGATAGTTTCATAGGTTCTACGTATTGCTGAAATATGTAATTAAGCGCAAAGTAATTTGTAGATGCGAAAACTCGCGTCGCGGTCTTGTCTGCTCAAACACAATACGCACCACTGCAACGACCGTGTGATCGTCGGAAAAACTTGGAAAGACTATTTATTGTCTTATTAATTTAAAAATTAGAATCTTATTAATTTACTTAAAACATCAATTTTGAGATTGGCCTATTTCTTTATTTACTCTTCAATTTTATTAGCCATTAATTTAATTATATCCTACACTGAAATTAGAAGTAAATTTTTCCAATACAGTCTTAAAAAACTTAATATATTATACATTTAGTCAGTCATTACCTCGCGCGAAATTTCGGGTAAAGGAATAAAAATGTCGCTTGTAGAAATATATTAATTACACACGTACTTGATAAACTTTAGCCTTCCTCTGTGATTATTACACGCCACAATTGTTCTAATTCTGTTCTGATGGAAACGACGAATTATTGAGCTTTCACTTTAAAGCGATTAAAAGAAAATCGAACGGAGTAGAGTTGGAAACTTTACACGTAACATCGCACATGCAAACGAATACATAAAATTCAATTTTTCTTTTTATATAGGTAAGGTTTTTATATTTTCTCGGCCATTCATATCTTGCCGCACGTTAGCGGTTATCGTGCATATCGTGCTCACGTGGGAGACGTTTCGGAAAACATTGTTTGTCGTTATCATCTTTCCACCCTGAACTGCGTTACGTTAAAAATTAACGAGCGCAGAAGGGGGACGATTACAATGTAAAAAAGCCGTTTCTCGCCGGAACTCGCAACCATATATGGGAGTGTGCCTTTCTCTAGCGGATAGTTACACGCCGCTCGGTCAATATCGCGCATATCAACCCATATATATATATATATAGTCGTGTCTGATACGCAGATGACATTTAAAAATACGCAGTTTCAACTCGACTCGCACGTCTCTGTTTATTCAGGCGCTAAAAACGCCGCCGATATGGGGTTTTCCTCTTCGAAAACGAAAGAGAAGAAGTTCTTCGGAAGAGGAGAGAAACTTGATGAAAAAAAAACACACATTTTTTTTTAATAGACGAAACCTCTTATCTAAGTTTTCTCTCAAAACCGCACGTGTATCCTGTAACTTGGAAAGATGCGGGATTCACAAATTGGAATTAAAAACCGTCGCGGTTGTGGTCGTCGATCGAACTTTCCCATGTAAAATTCATCGCATTCTGTCGCCATGTGCGGTCTCCCGGTTGACGAGGAAAAAAAAAAGAGAGATGTATACGCGGCAATCTTTTTTTAAATATTCCCTTGGCGATCGTTTTATTTGGAATTCATTGAGGTCGGTCGAGGGGTCGATCACGCGCGCAACGGAAGTAACTCTCTCGGGTATTAAAGCTTCTCTCATTGATCGGTCAAAAATATTTGTTCCCAATATTGCTCGCTTTTTGCACGCGGGGAACTTAAATTTTTTATCTAAATAGCGAAAACTACAACGTTGTTTTTTTTTTTTTTTTTACGTGGAAATTCAGTGGATATTCACGACTTTGTGCGTATATAAAAATTTCAATATACGATGATGATGTGAAGGTTTCCGTCCCTCAAATGACCTCTTGCGTCTGTCGATAACAATAATTACAATTTTTTTTTTTTTTATAACGAAAGTGCAGAGCATTTTCTAAATAACTCGCTTAAATTGCTCGAGCAATATCGTTAGGATACATTTGGACGTTTTATCTTTAAATGTGACCAAAACGTACCGTGACAGATATTTGCATAGTGCCGTACGTAATAACGTTGATAGCTGCTGTCTCAATATTATCGTCGAGCTGATAGATATTGAATTTTTTAGCAGGTCGAAAACTGACAAACGCGCACGTTTGAGATGAGAATTACGTTTACACGCCAAACAGAACGTAGGCGATCGCAATAAACGAACGTGACACAATATTACACAATCGATCGTTAAGCAGCTGATGCGATATACACGTAGTGTGAATAAGCGTCGAGATTGAAACTTTGAAAATTACATTTTCCGTTAAAAATATTTTCAAGCGTAAAACAAAAAAGAAAAAAAAAGATTTTTTTTTCCGCAGTACAAAAGAGAAAATTATTCGAGCGAGTAAAGTACGACCTTACAGCCTTCAGCCCGCGGATGGAGGTGGTTTAAATAAAAAATTCAGTTGTATTCTTCAATGGGGGAACGTTTCGATTATTGTTTATTATTTTTCATCCTCAGTCAAACTAAATTAACACAACTACATTAGAAAAATATTCACTCAATGATAGATTTTTTTTTAATTTGTGAGAGAGATCGCGAAACGGTGACGAAGATTCATAATTTTTCCACCCGATCCTACCCGTGTTCTACGTGATTTTTACTGAAGAATCGTGCGCCGCGGTCGCGGTGTCGCGTGAGTAATGCGACATTCGCGTGTTTCCTCAATTATTGCGAAAGCTTCTTACAAGGGTGTTCCGGCATTATTACTGTCGTGTTTATTTATTAATTCCGTTTCCATTTCTTGCGTATTATCGTCTTTTAATTTAATCACTCGCTTAATTTCCGAGCGCTAACACGCGCGTTGCCCGTTCTCTCTTTAAATTTTACTTTCTCAAAGTAATTACATCATGTTACTCTTTAATATATTGCTCCGGTGCTTGCTCTTTTCTCTCTCAGAGACGCGTTATACATTTCGCATATTTCAGACACGGTTTGCCATCCATACGAACCGTTTAGATGTCCAGGCGACGGTTTTTGCATCTCGATACAGTATCTGTGCGACGGCGCGCCCGACTGTCAGGACGGATACGACGAGGACTCAAGATTGTGTACCGCAGGTAAGCGGTACGATTAATTCACTTTCATTTACAGTAAAAAATTTTTAAACACAGTGTTCTCAAAACCGAATTAAAAAGACGATACTATTTCGTAGTTTAAAAAGTTAACAATTTGACATGTTCGGTATATAGAAGATGTCACGCCACTTGATATATATTTAACTGAAAGAGGTTGCATTAAGTTGTAGAGAGAGAGATGGTTGCAATATCATTTGGTGTGCGTGCACTCGACGGTATTCCGTACAGTTGCACCAAGAGCGATGTTGCAGCGAGAGAGAAGAATTATACCGTTGTGTACTCGTTCGGTGCATTCATACCGACGGCTATATATCGTTGTGCGCGTTCTATAGACCACTGACATTAATTAATTAAAGCTTAATGGCCTCTTTTCTTTAGAAAACCAAAGAGAGAAAAATTTTTATTTTTATTCAACGTTAAGCGATGGTTTAAAAACAAAAAAAAACTATTTTTCGATAACATTACATCAACTTTCTCCATTTCTTGCACACACGTTCTTTTTTATACTCGTATATTCTTCGTATTCCCGTTGTTTTTTTTTACAGAATTTGCATTGTTTTTTTTTTTTCGTTACAGCCAAACGACCACCCGTTGAAGAAACCGCGAGTTTTCTGCAATCTCTGCTGGCTAGTCACGGTCCCAATTATTTGGAGAAGCTGTTCGGAACCAAGGCGCGCGACACCCTGAAACCTCTCGGTGGTGTGGAAAAAGTGGCGATCGCGTTGTCCGGTAAGTTCGTATGTGATAAATTTTCACGTTTTTTTTGTTTTGCGCGCATATTTCGAAGATCTGTTTCTCTCGAAATAAATCACTCGCGATCTGATTCTCCGCGATTCTTCTTTTGTTTTTTCGATTGCCAGAATCGCAGACAATCGAGGATTTTGGCGCGGCATTGCATCTGATGCGCGCGGATCTCGAGCACCTGCGTTCGGTCTTCATGGCGGTGGAGAATGGCGATCTGGGCATGCTGAAGTCCATCGGCATCAAGGACTCAGAGCTGGGGGATGTGAAGTTCTTCCTTGAGAAACTTGTCAAGACGGGCTTTCTCGATTGAACGACGATGTCAATCGCCGAATCGCCGCCGCCGCCGCCGCCGCCTCCGCCGCCGCCTCCGCCGCCGCCACCGTCGTCGATGACAAGCCGTCGCTGCATCATCGTCGCCGGTGCCGTCGCTGCATCATCGTCGCATCAACAGATCCTTGGTTTGACGACGCCTAAGTCATTCTTTCCGCTGACAGTTCCTTTCCTTGGTCGCGAGTCCTCGCGCGCGATGAATTTTTTCGTTTTTCTATTTTTCTCGATTACGTTCTTGCTTCAATGCGCTCGCTACGATGCGATCACGATGAGCACGGCCGAGACGATCATCACAGACCTCGCACAGAAATACGTAAGCTTCTTCGACTAATCTTCTGCTTGATGAGCGATCACGCAATTTAGCGTCTTTCGTAGCTTTACATCGGAATAATTAATTTAATTAATAATTAATTTTATTAATACTTCACATACATACATACATACATGTATATACAGGGTGGGGCATTTAAATCGGAACAACCGAATATTTTGAAAACAAAGTATCTTATGAAAAAATATTTCGGACAAAAGTTGTTATATTTTAAGAGGGAAAGAGAATTGCATTAATGTTTTTTACGTTCGTGAACGACTTCAAGATCATTTGAAGGTAAACTCCAGTTTTTTAAATGGGAACCTACAGTTTTGCAAAGTATTTTATGACAACGTTTCAGACAAAAGTTACTCATTTCTTTTTGGGAGAATTGAGAATCTGTCGAGAAAACTGTAGGTTCCCATTTAAAAAAATGGAGTTTACCTTGAAGTCGTTCACCAACTTAAAAAACATTCTCTTTCCCCCTTAAAATATAACACCTTTTGTCTGAAACATTTTTTCATAAAATACTTTGTTTT
>QVNV01000142.1:0-24073 GCA_014825455.1 Pseudomyrmex pallidus | reverse complement strand
TATATATATATATATATATATATATATATATATATATATATATATATATATATATATATACATATATACATCGTGTGCACATAATGTTTTAGCGTGACGCGCGGCTCCACCGCGGCTGCCATTCCCGATATATCGATCGACGCTACCGCGGTCAGGGATCGGTCGCCGCGAGCTCGCGACGGTTGATCATCGCGAGGACTGTCCGATGTGTGTGCGGCACACAGGGTCGGATTTATATACGAGGAGATCCCGAGCTATAGGTCGCGCGTTGTGTATATTCTCATCGTGTGTATGTGCCGTCGCTGTTTTCGGAACGATATCACAATCGATAACGCGTGCGACAAGTCTTTTGCGGGGTCTGTGCCTGATCGAGAGCATACACGATCTGCTATAACCGTTTGAAAAGTGTAAATCCGTTCTGCTTATAGACGCGCGGAAACCTTTTATAGTGTCGTTAAAATCAAAGAATATACACGCACGTATATACTCCGTCTTGAGAGGGAAAGAGAAGGAAAAAGAGCACGTGGGTGGACACGCGTAGAATAACTGAAATATTTGTGCAGAATGTCCACGTAAATAAATAGTACTGTTTTCCTGAAAACTTACCAAAGTTTTCTACGTATATATAGACGGTTTTCGTATATATAAACAAGTGGCAAACTCGGGGTCTCGCTCTATTGAGCAAAGAAGAACTAGAAGCATTATCGATATAACGGGACATTCATAGCTGCGTCGGGTGAATCTGGATGCTTCAAGGCTATCTGATAGGGCGGTAAATCCCTGACACTATTGTGACTTCTCGAACAATATAACGCAAACTTCCAATCTAGTCTCTAGGTGTGACTGACGCTGGATATTATAATCCGTATATACGAGAACACTCGAATCCTTTGACTGCTCACAAGTCATCTCTCACACATATGTGTCCAGATACATGTGTGCAATTTCATCGACAGTTTCGCGAGTCAATATAAAATTAACGAGTAAAAATGCAAAAAAAAAAAAAAAACATTTACATTCTTATTTCGATAATTTTGTTTAAATGTTCGTTTGAAAAAAAAAAAAATTTTCCGGGGAAACGCGACGCGAAATATATAAATAATACGATTATTTGCTCGCGCACAAGGACAAGGCCGATTAACCACATCGGATTCGATCGCCGTGATCGATCGCGTCGTGATTACGACAATGATTGTGACATGTCTGCTGCCAGCCGGTGACCTTCCTCCCGCGCGCGAGAATTGTCGGTCAATACATGCTGCACGATCCGCTTAAGAACCGGCTGTGTGGCGATGATATCGATCACGCCGTGTCGTGCACACAACGACGCCTCGGAGGACTTTCTTCCGCGAGGAAGCGTGCGACTACTTGTAACGTGAACCATTTATTTTCGAGCGCGCGCGCGTACTTACATTACATCCAAAAGCTGCCCATCACTTTCGCTCCAATGTCGCTCACGCGTGAATGACACGAGTGTTATTATCTCGCGCGGTCATCCGTTTCCCTGCTGCACATTTCGACGAGAGGACACACACACACACACAGGCCAGATTTCTTATCTGGCACGTGTTGAATTTAACTCAACACACTTGTGTTGAGTTAAATCCACTTTATCATTTACAATTTTGATATAAATTTAAGTATTAGATTATAGTATTATATACATTTTATTTCCATTATATTTCATTTTATTTGTTAAAATTGAAAATATGAAGAACTACATTTTGCAATCGAGCTTAAATATTTATGAGAAAATTCTCTTTTTCTTCTGTGTATAAAATATTCTATAATACATAATACCGTTATATTCTCTTTGGCGAACAAGACTTGAACAATAAATTTTGTCTCAAAACGTGCAAAGCAGTAAAGCTCGGTTGGAAATGGATTCGCAATGTATTAACCGTATATTTAACAGCACAGTCGACGATATATGCGCCGCTGTTTTATCTCTGCAACATACTTGAACTTAGGAAACTCAATTCTCGCTGCGTAATGGTGCGTGAACAGACGTAACTTACGTCATCGTCCATTGAAGGCAACGCCAAGGCGTAAGCGCGCGCGTCACCCTCGTCCGCTCAGTGTAACATAACGGACATATTCCTATTGACGTAACTCTCTCCGCGAGGAGGGTTAGCGGAAGAACGTAAAGCGGATTCCTCAATTCCGCGCATACTCGCGCGCCGCGCCTCGCATTCCGCGTGCGTGCAGGTGTTCTCTCCGCGTCGAGACGAGAAATAATTGCGAAGCGGAGAAAGATAATTTTTCTCGGGATCTCTTAAAGTTTGATAAATCATCCCCCTCGGCATAAATAAACGATCGATAGAGCGTAATGTCAGGGGTCGCGTCATATGCTTTTGCGAGATCCGTCGATCCGTGCTAAAATAAGAGTTAGTTCCGCGTTTAAGCTCCGAGAAAACGAAGGAGAGACGAAGTAACGAGCAGCCGCAGTGCGATATAATATAAACCTACTGTCGTCTTCGCGCGTCAATTGTCAGAATATATATAAAACGTCGGATGCAGCGCGGCGATGGATGTTCAACGAGAATTTTGCGAAAAATTTTAAAGCGATTTAACAAAAATAAACATATGCAACGAACGTTGCACTTTTTTGCAACGTGAAACTTTGCGTGTGAACTTCGTGAATTGATTTGACATGTGTAAACAATACCATCGAGTAGCTCACGTGACAGATTGACACGTGTGTGGCATTATCTTATCTGGAATAGTCATTAAGTTCATTAATTTTCGATCGTGGTGGCAACTTCAGGGAAATAAACAAGGGAATACAAGTCGCGATGAGGCTGTCAAACATAATTTATCGTGCAAATTGCTTTCTACTTCGCTCGCAGAATTGTATCCTTCCTCATTAAAAAGGATTGTAACACCCGCAATTTTTCGAAAAGCGTGCGCGCGCAGAAAAAAATAGAACAGGGGACAAACGAGAGGAGAAAAAGGGGAATTGGAGGAAGAAGGAGGTTTTGCGGGGCGAACGAACGCAACAGGTGCGCTACGCTTCTCTCAGTCCGCGCCGTTGTCGAGTGCAGATGCACTCGAACGAGTGCGGATGCACCGGGGATCAGTGGAGTTCCGCCGAATTTCGCGGACGTCAATAATCCTCTGTCGCGCAGAAGCGCCTCGTTCTCGCCGATTCCGAGCGAGCTTTATCGTGTCCTTTTATCGCATTAGCAGCGGACTATTTATAGAACACACACACACACATACGATGCGTGTCAAGATGTTCGATTTTTGTATTTTCTCCACGTCCTTCCGTACGAACAGGGTAAATTGCTTTCGACAGAGACGAGTTCGTTCCTATACGATTCGTCGGAATGTCTTAAATATCGAGACATTCTTGTCGGTTCAGACTTGTTTTGTCGACGTAAATGACATTTTGTATTCGATATCTTCCCGCGTGAATAAAAATTAAAACCCCGAGAACGTAACGTCCAGTCTGAAGACCTCCGGGACTATAAGCAGCCAACTGTAAATAATCTTTACACGATATTAATACAATTTAATATACTTTTCGAATGTACAAGGAGAGTTTAATTTTCTTTCATGTATATACGAAGTAATCGGCTTTCGCGGAGAAAAGGGATGAAGAAAAAAAAAATAGGTTACGGATTATTAAAGCGTAGCGCGGGAACAGGTTTGCTTTCTAAAACCGTGAGATTCCGCACATCGATTTGATTTTAATCTCCGAGTGGCATTTACACACACACACACACACACACTAAAAGTGTGCACGATTCAGTTGGTTTCCAACTTTTTATTAGCTACAGAAGTGCTAAAGACGTTGTTAATCCTCTCGTTCTCTCCGCTCTCGTTCTCTAAATTCCTACGTCGAGAGAGTTTTTTAAAATTCGCGCTAACCGCGCGGAACGGTTTTTCACGGGGGATGATTTTTTTTTCTCCTCCCGTTAATCCCCGTGACATTGCGTTCCCGGACAAATTACGATAATGCACACTCGCTCATCCGCTCTCGGAATGCTCGTAAATGACGAATGCGAATTACGCGCGCGCGAGAGAGGGTTTAAGCGCGCGTGGCGGGAGGGAGGAGAGCGATCTCCCGCGGGGGTTGGATTCTTGGAAGCGCAATGCCGAGCTGAAACCGTCAAGAAAGTCAAGCGGGCAGGCAAGCGGGCAATCGATCGATTGCCCTCGCACGAACGCATGGCCCTGTTCCGCGCTATACTTTGCGTCGACGGTATACTTCGTCTTTTGTGGGTCGCGCCGGTGCAGAATGCAACAATATATCCACATGCACGGACATGTTTCGTTTTTTACGGTCGGTGCACGTAACATTCGCTCGGCTTTATCCGAAATGCATATCCACCTTTTTCCTCGGGTTTACACGCACCCTTTGCATCTTTCGCACGTGCGACGAAGATGGTTTTGCGATTTCGAGACATTCTCCTTTCGCGCC
The DNA here is from genome assembly GCA_014825455.1 of Pseudomyrmex pallidus. Lineage (NCBI taxonomy): Eukaryota > Metazoa > Arthropoda > Insecta > Hymenoptera > Formicidae > Pseudomyrmex > Pseudomyrmex pallidus. Next base: position 19,647 of record QVNV01000142.1, on the reverse strand, counting down.
GTTCGCTTCTTCCTTGACTAATTATCAAAAAATTAAATAAACTCCAGCGCATTTTCATCGTTGACGAAAGTTTTAACGTCGTTTACAACAAGCGCGCGAACTTTCGTTTGCTCCGTCTGATCATAAATAGCTATGACTACTCGTCATCGACGACCACGTAATTGCTCGACGTATATGCGACCGTACGTTATTACTCGAACGCTCATTTGCTTGCGTTCATCATAATAAATTCCTCGAAAGCACAAGGCTGTTTGTTACTTGTTACGCGAATTGCACAATCAAGAGTTATTTTACATACGAAGGGCTGTGAAAAAAGCCGAAAGAGAGAGAGAAAAAAATTTTAACTGCGCGTAATTAATATAATTGCACTCGTTGTACTTCATATCGTTCGTTATCGCGATGAATAAAAATTGCATAATTAAAAAGAACATAATCAACCGACTGTTTATTTGCGGTTAAGAGCTAAATTTATTTATTCAAGTGCAATAAGTGCGGTATGCGCTTGTGATTTTTCGCATATTGGGTTCTCTAGTTAGTGAATCAAGTTTTTCATCGAAATTGTGTGAGTCAGGCGAGTCGTTCGGACGAATAACGTCGGGCGCACCCAGTTAACATTATCACTGTCGCCACGTCAGGCAATTTTCCGCTGCCGTTCTCTGTCTCTTTCTCTATTTCTTTCTCTCAGCTTTTAACAATTTTTTTCAGTTATAAATAAAATTATAAATATCTTGAACACACGCAATTGAGTTATTGTTTTAGAGAAATTCTTTGCGGGACTTGAATCCCTACACGTTCGCCAATTCGCTGTGCGTAACGACGTGTCACTTTAAACTCGACGAGAAAATTAATCCGCGTCGATTCACGAAATTGAATACAAACATCTCTCGCGAACTTTGTTCTCGCTCTGATAAGATGTAAAAAAAAAAAAAAAAAATATATATACATCGCGACAACTCATCTTTCATTCAACATACTCGCGGCGTGTTGCTCTCTTCCATTGAATCCTGTTTGCAAGTTTCCCAAGAGTTTCGTGTTTACGCGAATCGAATAAACTCTGATAAACAAAATAACAACTGATTTTACCAAAACGAGATTCGCTTGTTACATCGAATTTGTGACTTTATATACGGAGATGAAAAACGCAAAAGCGCTACTTCATTATCGAGCGCACACTCTTCATTATTAACATATCGAACCCTAATTGAGCAACGAGGCTCTGATTAAATTCCTCATTAGCGTATTTCAAGTATCGATATTTCAGCATCGCGCGGCAACGATGTTTTTATTCGCGCGAAAATCTACAGCCCCAACTGGTTACTTTATTCGTTCCGAAGAAACCATCGTTCCGTGTTTCGAAACGATTTGCACACACTTCTGCTAGACTTCCTTTAATCGCGGAATTTCTCGTAACGATTGATAGCATGCAGATATCGTATATATACAATATATATACATATATATATTCAGTGAAGCAAATGGACTTGTCTATACATATACACATACACACACATATACTCTCTCCACAAGAGTATCGTTCTACATTCAATTTGATTTTCCCCGGGGGAGGTGTTTCCACCATTTCTCCGTGTCGATCGCCCGACTCCGTTATTGCGTAATTCATATAAACCGTTCCACGCCCATTTTTCGCATTTTTTTCGCACTCTGCATTTTTCCGATCGCGTTCTGGCATTGGCGGCGTCGGCAAAGGCTCTCGGTGCGACGACGACGACGACAACGGTAGCGTCAGCGGTCGTCGTCATGACGACGTTTTTCCGCAACGTACCCGGCCTGGTTCGTGACGTCACGCGACGTCGGCGTCGGCGTCGCCCCACCACGGCCGACCAGCCAGCCAGCTCTACCACCCTCCCCTAGAAAGGGTTTTCCTTCCCTCTGGTTTCCGGTGGCGCCACCGTGTAGGGTCCACGAACATGGCGATGAGATTACGCAGAATATCAGACTCAGAGAGAGAGAGAGAAAGAGAAAGAGCGGACTTGGTTACATCCGACTTGCTAAACAAACGTATCCAGATGTAGCTCGAGTTCGCATCGCAGGGAGGAACAGCCGCGATTATCGATCGGAACGTTCGTTTCGCGGAATTCGTATTTGCGGAAAGAAAACACGTTTTACCCATCGTTTTTACCCTCACTGTGTTCTCATAAATATTCAGGGTGATATCCTACCGCGAGCTTAAACTTTGGGATATTCCACTCCAGGGAGAAACTGAGAGATAAACAGGGATGAGTTGCGCCGTCACTCAGCGAAACTGTATTTCCCTTTACGTAATGCGCGTTCTCATAAAACTCTGAGAAATTAATGAATGCTTACAGCACCTCGCGCTGAGGCCACCTGAAGCTTCTTCTTTCAAGTCCTGCGAAGATTCGAATATCACGTTTCAAAAATTCTACATTTTGATAGAAACGAAGCGCCGTCTTGCGACAGTTCCGATCCTTTATTGATACTCGACATGCAATTCCGGTTTCATTAATAAATTTTCAACAGAAGATACGCTGATATGTCAAAGGACGAATTGAAATATAACGAAAAAGAGATGTTGTGCGAAATAACGACCCGAGTTATCGGAATTTAAGGTAAATGCTCGAAGTCGAGCCCCCGCGGTCTCTCTGCCGCAAAGCGGATCTATAGCTACGAGTGCTTCAATTCGGTGCGGATGCACTCTCTGTGCCGCTTACGGGTGCTTGTTCGAGTTGCTTGCGTTCGTTCGGTACGTCCGTAAAACGGACAAGTTTAATGCGGCGGAGTCGCGCGATTCTCTGAATGAAGTTTTTCCAGTTCCGGAAAATATCCGCACGTCGTATATTTTAATCGAACAATGCGAAATATAGTTTTTACACCGCGACACATTTCCGTGAATAAAATCTCGCGAGATATATTGTGTAATTAATTGTTTACACATTTTGTACAATTATTTGTGAAAAATTCATATCCCTCTCAAATATTCTTATTATATTTTCACAATCACATTTTATATTCTTTTGCCACCTGATTAAGCAAATTCAAGTATATACGAAAATGTTCTTCCGTTTCTCATCTGTTTGATCGCGACGTCGTGAGAATTTGCGAGAGACGTACGCGACAAAGGATCGCTACGTTTACATTTGACAATATTTCTCGAAACGCCGCTGTTACAAAAGAAGAGACACCGACGAATCAGAGCTGATCGGCGTCGCCGATAAGCGTTGTCTGTGACAAACCGTGTCTCATTTCCGCGCGCGTGAGCGCCGCGCGGTATTGAAATGGATCGCGCATCATTTTACAACGGACCGATGCCGCAGATGTGTGTCGGCTGTTTTATTGATCCGCAATCCGGCCGAACGACGCACTGAAAACTGTTTCGGCATTGTGTTCCGCCTTCGGCATTAAACCCATTCACGGTCGTAAATCCGATTTCGCGCAGCTTTAAGTGCTGACACGTCTCTCGGAATCGTGCGACTGTATACAAATTTTCTCGGTTATTCTACATACGTGTAATTTTGAACGTGCAAGTAATGTAAAAGTAAAGAAAACAAAATTGGTCCACACGTCAGCATTTCTTCAAAAGACAAATCAAACTCGCTAATTGACACATTAAAGAGTTTGATATTTTTTTTTCGTGCAAATACACATATATTACCCTTCGAAAATAAAATTTCTCATTTTTTTCTCAGTTTTATTTAATTCATATTTCACCTGTGTTCTTGATATATCTTGCTCTTTTCGCAGCTCGTGTTATTTGCTTTCTCTCTCTTTTATCTCTCTTTAAATTCCGCGATCTTTTCCGGAACCCGCACAAAAAAACCCAATTATATTTAACATTTATATTTAACGTTCTTTCATATTTACGCGTGTTCTTTTTTTTTTTTTACATTTAAATAAAGATGCGACTTCTCCGCTTCGTTCGGAATAAAAAAAAAAACCCAGGGGGCGAATATCAGCTACGAACATAAAACGTGGAGAATCCATTCAACGAGAAAACGCAGTCGCGCTTCGGTTGGCAAACACGAAGAGAGACCGGAGACGCGATCGGGAAAAAGCGGTAATTTCTTTCAGAAAAATTACTCATTACGCTCCAGTGTAGTGTCGTCCGTTTCCGTTATCGCGTATAAATTTCTCGATGAAGGCCGATTTGTCGCCGATATAGTTGACCTCGTTTTCTTCTTGCTTCGCGCGCTATAGCGAGGCGCCGCTTTTTATTGCATTTCTATATTCGTGAAATATATAATCCGCGATCGGAGCATTCCATTCAATATGTGTGTCGGCGAGATCGGCTAATCATTTCGTCGCGCTCCCGCATAATACCTCTTAATGATTAATTACAAAGGGTTTTTCTCGCTGCGCTATCTCGCGTCCCAGGCGCGCGAGAGATAAAGGCCATAAGTCACTTCAAAATAACGTATCTAACGATCTCCTCTCGATCGAGTGGTAGCGCACAATCGCTGTTCCGAAACCGATACATTTGTGCGGATTTTATTAGAACTTATGTGTGCGTATGGTAATTACGGAGATTGACGAAGGAAAACAAAATGTTGAACTACTTGTTTTTATGCTTATATATTTTTTTTATCCAGAGAATATCTCGGAAGGATTTAATTTCACGAGTGGACGGCGCGCATTGTTCTTATCACTCTTATCTATTACCGCCTCGCGCGATTTTCGCACTAACAAAATGAAATCGCACACCTCGAATACAAAAAAAAAAAAAAAAAAAAAAAAACGTTATAAACGATCCGAGACACGCGATTCGCGCGAAGTCGTCGTAATCCATCGATTTCTCTGCGTCGCATCTACCCGCCTAGCTGACTATACTTTTTGTAAACAGAAAATAAACGCAGGAAAAAATAAAAGCGCTCGCACACAAAAGACCGCGTGATTGCCTCTTTTAAAAGGAACGAATTATAGTTGGATTCGAGAGACAGTTTTGCGAACTCTGTCTCTCGGAGCCTCGTTACTTCCTTTCGCTGTTTTTTTTTCTTTCCATCTTATCTAGTAATTAAAAAATAGAGACGTTTGTTCGTTCCACGTCACGTTGTCCATTTTGCACGGAAACACATTGCGGGGCCGAGCGCGCGACGGGTCAAACTGTGGTTAACTGAATGGGACACAGAAGACCTTTCTGATTCATGCTTACTCTCGCAATTAGTTCGCGAGCGTAAATGGATTAGCAATCAGGTTAAAACCGCCACGGCAACCGTGCGAATGTTGAATCGCGAAATTTCGCCATCGAGTCGCGCGCGCGCGCGCGCCAAGTTTCTCGAAAACTATGTACGACACGGTTAATTATTACGCGCAATGATTTTATTATTCGGAAATTGCGCGCAGGCGTAAACGAATTTTGATGGTCATCGATCGAAACTCGACTCGATTATCGACGATCAATTACGCTAACATCACAATATGCGCATAATCCCATACACATCTCCGTTTACATCGTGTTAGCTACGCGATTGGGATGTACATTACACGTTTTTGCAAGTAGGTCAGACTTATGTGCAAATATTGAAAATTCTCTCGTCGCGATGAAAATACACACACACCCGTTCTGCGTAGCGAAATATTTTATACCGCGCCCAGATCGTGAAAAGCGGTGAGATCAGGGTGATTTTATGAATGGCACCGCGATTTCCTCTGTTGCTTTCTGGCAAAGAAGAGAACTCTCCCTCGCCTCAATCAGGGGAAAGAGGATTATGTGGTTACACCATAAACACTTTGCCTTAAATAGACTACAACGTAATCCGAACGATCTCCTGACATCTCCGCGTAGTTGGAATCAGCTCGCGAAGCGGATCTCGCTCTCGACGAAAATAAAAAGATTCGAAACCAAAGGAAAAGGAGTGTACACGGAGAAAACCTATTTTGCTACTACACGAAACGGGGAGGAATTTTTTTCCGAGCCCGCTGAATTTTTTATTCCACCAACATTTTACCAAAGAAAATTCAGTAAAACTTGAAAAATTTTCCTCGCTGCCCGCAACTAATCTTTTTTTCTACCCCAAGCAAAACTTGTTTTAAAAAGAGTTCGCATCGCAAATATACTCTTTTTTCAAAGAAATTTCTGATATGTATGCAGTCGAAGCCCTTCAATTCTCGCCCCGAGGAAAAGCTCTTTCGCACAAAAGTGCACGCAGAAGAAAACAATACGATTTTGCCTATAAATACCGATAAGTAGAAAGTTCTCGTGTTACGACCGACGTGGTATACCGGTCGACCCTGTATGCGCCTGTTCCACTGGGCGAACAACAGCCCTTCACTCTTACTTTTCCTGCGCGTATCGCTAGGCGCGCGGAGGCGCTCGGCGCCGCGCGGCCGCCGCCAACAGCACCGATGCATAAGCGCGTGTGACCGAGTTTCGGCGGAATATGATCGACCGCGCGAAACTCGGTCAAAGACCACCGACACCTTTTCCGCGACTCCGCCTGTTACCGGTGAATACGATTCGGCGTGAAATTTCCGCAGCGAGTGCGTGGACGAAGAGTCGGCGTCCGCGTGAACGCACGTGCGAGAACGTTTTTGCGACAATAAAAAAAGAAGAATTGTTGAACACAATGTTCGGACACAATTGATTCGCGGAGGAGCGGCGCTCCTCCTTTCTCTCGCGCGAGGGAAAATTTCGCGCACGAAAGAGATATAAAAAACAATTGCACAGTCAGTTAAAATAATCTGTTACGAAAATAATAACGCGTAATATTTAGTCTTGAGAGACGGTGTGTGTGTGTGTGTGTGAATGAAATCTCACAGATAGACACACGTACACAACCCAAATAATAAACCGTTGACGCGGGAAAGGATTTTTAATCATGCGGTTTTCTTTACTTCCGTTGCAGATAAAAATCGGCCGAAACGAAGACCAGACTATGTTATTTCGGATAACGGATTGATCGCACTCGTCGCTTCATTCACACGTAAGTACGCCTTGTTACAATAACGTAATCCGTTTCGAAGAGGAGGAGGAGGTCGCGACTCCATTTGCAAAGAGTAATTTTCTCCTCCCGTTTATTTCGGCGTGACGTTATCCGGCCTAATAAACTTCCACGAATTCTTACTTACTTTGGTTTGATAATGTGTGTGTTTTCCGGCACACACGCTGCTATATAATTACAAATTATGTCAAGTTGAACACGTATCACGACGGTCGTGATCTTGACTATCTTTTTCGCCGTTGAGAGAGACTTCTTCGTTACAAGTTTATACACCGAGAAACATACGCATACGTACACACGCACACATACACATATTACACACAGCGCGTAATTTTAAAACAATACATCTGCTCTTCACTGACACGTCGGGATTACGTTATCTTTTGATCTTATCGCAACGCAACGCTTGCTCGACTTCCTCGCAGGTCGGACATGAAAAATCTTGGTTCGCGTTGGACGGTCCCCGACATAGCACGCACTGCCGCAGCGCGTTCGTCATTTCTCGTCGCCATTACGTTGGAACGAGATTCAGGTAGCAGCAGCAGCAGCATCAGTAAGAGCAGCAGCAGCAGCAGTATCCGCAACAGGAACAAAGCTAGAAGTAGCGGTAGCAGCAACGGCAGTAGCAGAAGCGGCAATTGTAGCATTCGCGCGACGGCGAGGAGCAGAGACAACAGCGGCAGATCGGCAATCGACGTGCTGCACGGAGAGCATTTATCCGTCCGATCGTACGTAACGGCGCCGTGTGATCGCATCGTCGGCTCGACGCGACTCGCCGAATCGACGATTTCGCCCGGAAACCGGCCGCAAGCAGCCGGGAGCAAGTCGCGGCGCCGCTTTCAGCACCGGACCCGTCGAAGTCCCCAGAAGCAGCAGCAGCACCAACAACTCCACTACCCCCCCGCATCGTGGGACACGCGCACACTACACTTCAGGAACTGTTAGCACCGATCAAAAGTGAGTTCCCGTGTATGATAATCTGCTCTGCCTGCGCTTCGCTTTCCGTTCCTGGCGGTGTCAGTCTTAGATTGAAAAAAACACAATCCGGCCAAAAAAGTTGGTTGTGTTTATCGCGCGTGCGAATCAAATACGTTTGTGATATAATTTCGGGTCGCGTATTGATTTGTTGTTCGTACAAGGCAAACGTCCCAGTGACCCCCCCAGACGTGTGTGTGACCCAATGACATTTGTTAAAGAAATAATTAGTAGACACGTAATTGAGATATAGTTTTAATTATTAATTTTTCTAACTTTTTATATCTATACAATATTTTTACATATATTATACATATTTGGTTGTAATTATTTCTTTAATGAATCGACCGGTTGTTGGTACTTGGCTCCGGTCATTGGGACAAGTTACCTCGCTACTACTTTTCGTCGATCTTATCTGTTTGAGTTGGGGTTTCTCTATGTTTCTTTCTTGGTTTCTAATGTTTCAAACGTGTTACCATTACTTTGTGTGTTTCTTTTTCCTCTTCACTGATCGCGACTTGCAACCCGACAGGAAGGTGGCTCAGCTGTGCGCAGCCTAGACAATGTCCGAAGATTCTGACTCTCTATCAGAGGAAGAAAGAAGTTTGTTCCGTCCGTTCACGCGGGAGTCCCTGGCAGCGATCGAAGCTCGCATCGCCGAGGAAGAGGCCAGGCAGAAGGAACTTCAGCAGAGAAGAGAGCAAGGCGAGGTATGAACGCGGCCTCGTGTGCTCGTCGCACACGCATACTCTCTCGCGTACAAAAAACAAAAAAAAAAAGAAAAAAAAAAGAAATTTTAACATTCTCTTCGCGCATTAACTCTACATCGATTTGCAATTTGTCATGTGCGTGTCCCACTATAGGACGCCCCTTTCAAAGTAGCGTCAAATAAATTACGTCGTCGACGATGAACTACGTTCAGGTATTTCGATTGTTCGAAAGATTCGCGAAAACACACTCCTAAAGAAGTCACGTGGCAGAAATTTATCAAGAGATAAACACATGTTTTGCGCATATAAATGTTTCGTTGTGCATACACACACACACATACACACACGCTTTTCCGACAATTGGTGTCACACCATTTTTTTTCAAAGTCGATGTTGTAAATATTTGTCGTAAAACATTCCAAGTTGGCGAAACATCGATTGTTAGCGAATTACATTTATCTGACGCTGCTGGATTCTTCCTGCCAAGTTCGTAAAGCGATTCAATTATAATTTTCCAATGTAAAAAAACCACCACTGTCCTTTTCGTAAGTGTTCGGTATGTGTGAATATACGAGGCGAGTAATTTTTACGATTCTCGAAATAACAGAAGTATAACGTTTTTTTTTTTTATCTAATCTGGATTTCAATTCCATACTACACAGGTCACTCTATGGAAACTTTCTTGAGAGTTCATTATTGTGGATTTTTAGTCGATAGCCTTACTGGCGTTTGTATAAAATGCGCTAAAAGAATTCCCCGACTGCAACTGCTCATACTTAAGATTTTCTTCTTGTGACAGAGAAAGTGTGAGAAACAATAGCAGATACTTTTTTTTTTTTTTTTTTTTTATTAAAAATGTTCTTTCTCATAATGTCACTTCGTCGAAAAAGTAATCTCAATTAAAAGAAATAGTTATTAATTAAAAGTGTCGCCATAAATAACGTAAACTTACGGTTTCGAAAAAAATATCGGAAGAGTAGAAAATAAATAGTCACACTTCGTCCAAGTATTTATGTGATTCAATTCAGTTTAGTCTTCGGAAAAATCGACGGAATTAAAGTGACGGATCTAACTATCGCGCGAGATAAGAACACGATCACAATGTCCACAATTTGAAACGTCTTCGTCTGTTACGGAGGAAAGTCTATTTGCGAAGAATTTATTGTATTTCGCGATGTATCAGACATCGCAGAGACGCGCGCGCTATATGTATATACATATATTTACTTTGTACTTCTGAGCTGTCAAAACTACGCGATATATCTGACAGCTTTTTCGAGACGCACAAAGAAAAAGAATCCATTGCGGAAAGGAGGCAACAACATCATTATTTGAGATTCAACCAAATTGACTCTCGCTTATTGACAAATCTTAAGTATGAACCGTTTGTTTGTTTGTTTTTTTTTAATTGTTTTTCCCACGCCTAGCTGTAGCGCCGTTTTTAGCGAAAACTCTGTTCTCTTCTCCACACTTTTAATTCCGTTTCTCTCCTTTCAACCCGATTGTCGCGTTGACTGTTCGCTTGATACCTATCGCTAACGTAGTGACGATGTAAACTATCTTCACCGACGATTATACATAATATATATATATATATATACCCCGTTTCTTGTTCATATGTATGTACACACATATATGTGTCGTCGAGTAATATTGTGTGTGTGTGTGTTACGAAAGATATGTCACGTACCAAGCTCGATGTCTGCAGTGTCACTTTATCTCTGTGCTTTTTTTTTATCATATACATATATATATATGTATATATATATATGTATATATATATATACATGTGTACATTATTTATACGTGAAAAAAAAAAATACCGCTCGTGTATATCGTGTGTGGCTCTCCCCCATTCGCACGCCCCTCTCGTGGCACTCGCGCTAATGAATAACTCGCGCGCGCTGCGAATGCCACGCGACGGTGCAGACGATGATTATCACCGGGAGGGGAGCGTGTATTAATGTAAATCCAACAACGCGAACAAGTTCCACATATCCTTGTAATTAGCGCTCCTTCTAATTTGCCTCCGAGCCTACATAACAGCGCTGATGAAAGGAGAGGATAATTTTTTTTTTTATTTTTATTTATCGAGATTTTTCACTTCTATCTCGCGGACGCGCGCACTTTGCGTCCGGCATCGATCACTTGCGACACTTGAGTGTTGCTTTTGCGTCACCGGAAGAAATGCGCAAATCTTCTCCTTTTATTGCCGTATCTTGTATTATTCTCCAGCAATATGGAAAGGTCAAGGAGAGAGAGAGAGAGAGAGAGAGAGAAAGAGAGGGAGAGAGCGAGAGTGCGTGATCGAGACTGGATTATCATCGTGATGCATCTCAGGAGAAGGATCAAAAATTAATATATACAGAATTAATACTTCCGGAGAATACTTACATGCGACGCAAGTGGCTACTCTTTGCAGAAAAATCGTTCTCGCTAAACTATCGGGTCTGTAAATCTCCATCGTGAAAAGTGCCTCAGGATTTTCAACAACAAAGAGCGTTTCTCCGACCAGCTAATCCAGTCCTGATCAAGTTTGATGTGCTTGGAAACCCTCTTTTCCCTGGCTCTGTATATTCCTAATCGTATACGTCTGTGTAATATATTGTGTGTTTTTTTCTCCTCGTCCTTTCTTCCCTCTCTCTCTCTCTGCGGTTAAGCTTTCTTTCCCTTTCTCTCTCTCTCTTTCTCTTTTTTAAATCCATCCGACCTAGCTTCTTCTTTTTCGAAGGCTGTAAGTCGTTCTTTCATCTTTGTCGCGCCCAAACTCTTGTACATTCAGCATATAATCATTCTCTCCATTATTTACTTACAAATTCTTTTCGTTTGTCATCTTTTTCTCTCTCCCCCACCCCCTTGTATTCTCTGTATCTCTGTGTGTAACGACTGTTTCTCCATTTCTTCAATTTCAGGAAGGTTTTGGACGGAAGAAAAAGAAAAAAGAAGTAAGACGTTACGTCACGCTAAGTAATATCGCTCTCTATCTCATCCGACTTACCTTACTTAAAAAACATTACACACACACACACACGTCACATTACGCCCGACATACACGCACACACAAATAAAAAAAAAAAAAAAATAAAAAACAGACATGCACACAGACATATGCTCATGAATTTTTCCTTCACTTCGGCATCATTTTTGGCTGATCGATTGACTTAGACACGCGTCGCTCACCGCTCGACGCCACACACCTGCTCACATCTTTTTTTTTCTCCTTCGCAGGGATTGAAAACAATGAAAAACGAAACTCTCCAGAGATCCTCTCGCGAGAGAGAGAGAGAGAGATCTCTCGACGTTTCTCAACAACAGTCGAACAATTTCTCGTCGTTTTAGCGCAAAATCAAAACTACCTACCTTCAATAATTGATAAAATTCTCAACAATTCATTTCACGTGTCAGTATCGATTTTCCCGAATCATGTTTCTATCAATTTTCTATTTATTCGATTTATTATTCAAATGTGTCTGTTCTCTAACTCCCTCGGAAAAAAAATCTCTCCTAAAATGTTTATCGTTTATATTGTTGCTACCTTCGCGTGTTTCAAGGTAGAACGGGATGCGCAACGTGACGCACAACCGTGCGAATTTTATTTCTGTCGATAGCAATATTTTCGCCGATGGAATTGTTCGCAACTTCGATTTTTGCTGGTTTGAATATTTTTTTCTCAAACCTCCGACTCGGCTTTTACAAGATAATTTTTAAACGGTTCTCGCTAAACGCGAGAAGTCGTTTCCAATCCCTGAGCCACGTCCGCGCGTGCCACGGTGTATATCGATTCCGTACGTTATCATCTCAAGTCGATATATCGACCGAAATACTCAACCGTGTGCAAGTTTAATCCGAGGCATTGAATTCGAAACGTTCTGATTAATTAATTTAGAAACTATTCTTAGCGAAGGAGAGAGAACGCGCGCGCGCTATTGTATCTCTTTCAATGTCGCGAGCCTTCGTCGAAGTATCATTTTTATCGCGATGTTACATCGTGGCCGAAAAAAAAAAAAAGAAAAAAACACATCCGATGACACTTTGCACACGTACACGAACACAAACATACATGATACAAAGCGTGTTGCTTCTACATATATATATATATATTGTCCTTTGTTTGCTAACACACACACAATACACACTTTTCTTCGCAAGTGTCTTGACGTCTTACGATCGGAAGCGAGCTGCCGCTTTTGCTTGCTTACGTGAACGCGCGCGCGGCTTATTCCCTCGAAGCGTCTGCTAAGTCTTCCCGTTTTCTCCATCTTTTTGGAGCGCGTATAATATTTACAAGTGACCGAAATTCTCTTGGTTCTATGAGCAAAACGGGAGAGTGGATAAATTATATAATGTATCAAACATCGGATAAAAATTTGGTTTTGCTATGCGTTTTACAAGTCAACGCAATTTCTGTCGTGCAATTAATTCCAGACTTTCGTCGAGATTTTCGAGTTTAAAGGTACAATGACTCGAAAGAGCAGCGCACCATATATTCACGCTCTCGTTGAGGCAATAAACGCGAATTAAAATGTAAGCGATTCCTAACGAAGATTATGAGTACGATCTTGAGAAGTTTAACCGTCGAACGCCCACGAAGTGGCGCGACACGTGAACACGCAGTGACGCACAGCGATATATCGCTCGCTCGCGCGTGTAATGAAATGTGCTTCGAGCGGGATATGCCGCGAAAGATCGCCTGGCGAAGCTTACGTAGTTCGTGCGTATGTGACGCTTGCCGCGTATTGTATATATATATAAACTTGCTTCACATTCCTCTTTCGTTTTGTTTCGAACAAACTTAACGTGTGCACCGCATCAGCAGCTTCGAACGAGCGACGTGCGCGAGTCGCTGATAAAAGCCGCCCCGTGTCTTCCGGAATCGCGTTATTGATTTATTATAGCAGAGAGTTACAATAGTCGCGACAATAGGAATTCAAACCGTTTTATCTTACGAAGACCTCGAACGCGCGAGGCGACAAGGTCTTCGCGGCACATTGCGCTTTTCCGGATGGGATTGTTAGTTTTAATATCAATTTTAAAAAGAACACCGAGTTTGTGAGCTAGGGTAGCGTTTTCCGAGCCTGCGCCTCTCGCGCACGCTATGCTTGTCACGTTTTTCCGTCCCGTGGTCGAATTCGAACGGGTCGGGACTTTCGATGATGCGGATCTTTGCAATTTTTCCAATCGAGAAAAGTCTCCCTTCGGGATTCGACGACGAGCGTCGGATATAACCTGTTTTTTTTTTCGATACACACGCACGAGCACGCTCCGCAAGAAGTTTTTGCGCTGAGAGACCATTCAGAGAAACAAACACACTTGGCTTGTGGTGCAATTTAGACTTTAGTCATCTTTTTTTTTTTTTTTTTTTTTTTTTTTTTATCAAGGACATCACTCCTAAAAACGAAATTTCGACGCGCGTAGTTCTTCTACGGCAGGAAGAAGAACTACGCGGAAAAGAATTGAGCTTTACTTAAGATTGCGTCAGAGCCGGATCTCATATTTCCCTCGTTCGCGAGAAATCCATTTCGGTTTCTTCACACGAGACGAGACACGCTGCGACGAATAAGTTTTTTTTTTTTTTATTTTTTTTTTTTATTTTATTTTAAAGCGACGTTAAGCTCTCGCATCCGTCGCGCGTAAATTTTATACGAGAGCCCGCTGCGGTGGAGAATAAACGAGCCACGTTCGCTCAGCATAAATTCTACGGAACAGGGACAGCGTCTTATTGACCGAGACGTTTATTTGCTAAGCGTGCGCAATTTGTATCAATTTGCGCGCGACGTTACTACATTAGATGAAGACCTGCTAAGACTACCATCCCCCCGTTTTGTACGGCGGAGAACGGACTATATAGAGACTACATAGGGTAGTAGAGAGCCTATACTCTGTGTCTAGCGTTTAGGCCTAACTTTAGCATCAGTCGAGTAACAAACATAGAAACGTATAATAGGAAATAGCATTTTTATATAATTGCGACCCGTCCAGATATTCGCGACCGCGGGAGAAGCCGGAGGTCCAGGCTGGCCCTGGACGTGTTCCTCTCAGGTTCGTATGTTCACGACCCGCTTTTAGCACCGACCTGCATTATTTGCGGTACGAGCAAATTATCCCGGAAAAGAAAAAAAGTTTCGCCTATTACTTGGCCAGCAAGAAAAAGTCCTTCGTGCACGGGCAACTCGATATGTCAGGTTGTACGTAATTATATAGGATTATATGTAAAACCATATGTACAACTGAAACAGTCTCACACATGATTGTATGTAAGTGCATATAATTGTATTGTTGTTCACAATAATTACACGGAAAAAAAAAGTTTCGCTCATATATGGGCCGGCAAGAAAAATTTGTTGTCTACTGAATTTTTAGTTTCGTCATAGGCAATTTCTTCTTGCTGGCCGTATAGTAGGTAATTAATTTCTTGCTGTTCTGGCAAAATCTTTTTGTTTCCGTGCAGATATCTCGCGAATTCATCCATCTGTGAAAGACTTTCTCGGAATTTTCAATTCTTCTCTGAACATTTTACCTTTCGTACATTGATTGTGAAATGATTTATGAAGTAATAACAAGTTTGAATTTTTGCACAATATTAAACACAATTTAAATGTTTTATATCAGCGATTGCGGAATTAACATATTTCCTGTGTCCATTCAGGAAATCTGGCGTGGGAGTTTTAATTATGCTCGCAATGCGAAATGATTAATTACACATGTTAATGAACGCTTGTTTTCAAAACACATACACAAGTTTTCGCTGCAACTTTCACACAATCGGGAAGAGTTTTCGTTTACGCGAAACGCACACACCGAAACAAAAAACTTGTGACGCAATATATATCGCACACACACACCGGGGCTTGATCTAAAAGCGGGTTATGAATAACTGGTGCACTCAGAAAAGTAACGAATAAATATTTCCAAAGAAGCTCGATTTGTTCGAATATTCATACGACGTCGTTGAATACTTTAACGTTCGCGTTTTCGCTCTCTTCTGTGCGGAAGGTTAAGTTTATGTGTCTTTGCTATGTACGTGCATATCGACGCGCATGTGTCAGGATGTGTTTGCGAATATATTTTTTTTTACATACGTATAACTTTGTTTTTGCGGATAATAATATTTTGTCAAAAAAAAAAGCAAAATTAAATACAGATTCACAAACGGAAGAGAAAGAATCGTAACAAAATCGCTTTAAAGAGCGAGGCGGCAACAAGACTGTTCTCTCAAGAGAATCCTAACTCAAGACAAAAAAATATAATGAAAATATCCACACACTTTTATTGCGTAGAAAGGACGGAGGAAATAATTTCTCGCGCTGTTGTACGAGTGGCGCACGACCAGCGAAACGTAGTCGGCAATAAATTTGCGCACACATCCTGAATATACGGGCACGTTATCGGTAAAAATTCAAATGCGCATACATAACTCGCACGTCTATTGTTCGTTTTAATTTACGACTCGAAGAAACCGATATTTTGGAAATATTTATACTATCGATTGCTCGATTATTTTTATACTTTTCGAATATGAAATGCGATATACGTGAGGAACGGGGGGGTTGATCCTGCATGTGCGTTTTTGATACAGAAATAATAAAATGCAAAAATGATTTTCGCAAAACTGAAAGCGCTGCAAGGTCGAAGTCAATTTTGTTCCCCATACACGCCGATGTTATCACGTATATCCTTGACATATTCGCTTCGCGATAAAAAAAAAAAAAAAGGAATGTTACGTTACTCGAATAATTCTGGCTCTTGATAGAAAATTAAAGAATATATAGTTTTTTAATTATATTTGCAATATATTCGTCCATTCGAAGATTCGCGAAAGTGCCGAGCAAAAAAAGTGCCTGGCGAGAACCGACACGCAAAACTCAAAATTCGCGCGTACACGCGATGATCTTACGAGTGTTTTGTTCCCGCAGGTACGATATGACGACGAGGACGAGGACGAAGGTCCTCAGCCGGATCCAATGTTCGAGCAGGGAGCGCCGATCCCGGTCCGACTGCACAACGAATTCCCACCCGAGTTGGCCTCCACACCTCTCGAGGATATTGATACCTTCTACCATAATCAAAGGGTACCTCAGCCATTGACGCACTAATTAGTTTAACTCTACCTCGAGGCAGCTTCGAGTCTCGCGCAAAATGCAGCGAATTATTAGAGTTCTGAAACGAGCGCGGCGTTCGGCCGCTGCTGCAGTTATTTTCAAACTTTGACTCTCGTAACTTTCGTAATTGCTTCGTGTAACTCTTTTACAGCTGCCGACGATGAGGAGCTCGATATAAAAGCTCGTATATGTCTGTGCAAAAAAAAAGAGCCGTTTATAATTTAAAGCCCGCGGACGTACAAGAAGGGTTGGAAATTATTAAAATGAGAGAAAAAGAGAAAGAGAGAGAAAGAGAGAGAGGAAACTTGATTTTTCGAGTAGTCGCTCTCTCGCTCTCTTTCTTTCTCTCTTTCTCTCTCGACTTTGTGTATCTGAAAAGATATCCTTACTAATTCTTACATATATTGTCGCATTGTATAGAGAATCTCGTGCGTTTGTTCGCAGACCTTCGTCGTCATTAGCAAGGGAAAGGACATATTCAGGTTCTCGGCCACGGATGCGATGTGGTTGCTCGACCCGTTCAACCCTATACGACGCGTGGCCATTTACATATTGGTTCACCCGCTCTTTTCCCTCTTCATCATCACCACGATATTGGTTAACTGTATACTCATGATCATGCCCACCACGCCTACCGTCGAATCAACCGAGTGAGTACCTTTTCTCATCTTCCCGATCCGGTTCGCAAAGAAAAAAAAAACCAATAATTATAAGAAACGCGAAAACAAGAGAGAATATACTTTTAACGAGCGGAATTTCGACTTGCTCCCGACAACAACGGGATTCGAAACGAAAAGACACTCGAACGAGCAATAATCGCAGTATGAATCGGATCGGATGAATAATCTAGGAGAAGTAACGTCGTTCCAAAATTAGCCGCAACGTTATTGATCACTTTTAACGTCGCGCGAATGGTCAAATGCAATCGCCTTTGTTTTTTTTTTTTCTGTTTTTTTCTCCTCGAGATATATACACACGAGAAGATAATTCTCGTACAGCGACTGGGGACGGGACACACTTAAGCTCGCTCTTAAGTGACACCGAATTTTTAACGTAGTTTTAGCGTGCCAAGAAAGTGCCTAAGCTGGAGATGCGTTTTTTTTTATCGTTGTCAGTTAATTTCTGAGTTTCAAGAGAGTTTTAGCTGTGCGATTTGTTAAAAAATCGCTCAGAGTTTAGAATCTGTGTCTGTGTTCACTTTAGTGTTGTTCCGGAAAGAACCTCATCGAAGGCTTACGGCGTTACACATGTTACATGAAAGAATAGATATTTCAAGTAATTGTTCTATACGTGTTATAGCTCTAATATATGAGTAGAGACTGTGATAAATTGTGTTCCGTTGGTAAGTTACGTATTAGTCTCTTTAGAGGTAGCACGCCGGGCAAAATCGCGCGAACGATTCACACACGGGAAACGTGCAAACGTAATTTCTGAAAGATTTTATTTATTTTTTTTTCTAAAAGATTTCTTGTTTTTTTTTTTCTAATTGATAAAGTCGCACACAAATTGCTCTGCAATGTGTGTGTTTGTCTTTTTTTTTTTTTTTACTAATTTATTATGTACACACACATCTCTTTTATTCCGAGCACTTCGTTCGCGTGCGCCTGATGCGAATATATACTATGGTAGTTTAATTAATTAATAACACATATCGATGCGCAATAAAATAGATACGTTGTTAGAATTGTCGGAGATTGCGTTACCGAAAAATTTATAGACTGAATATTATTATTGTGCAACAGCGATCGCACGCTGTTTTACAGTTTCTTCGTTCGCATGTGGTTTTCTCTTCAAGTTTCAGAGAATTTCATATGACTTATTGTTAGATGCGTACTCTAGGTACGATTTTTATCAATAAACTAGTTGTTCTAACGTTAGAAAGAAATATGTGTATAAAAATATTGTGATAACCGATGGAGTTGTTGTGTTGCAGTTGCGATCGCGCATAGAGTACGCGATTGTGAAAAAAAAAAAAAAAAAAAAAAATTAACGGACGACTTGAAACGCACTTAAAAACCATGAGTGTGTGTATTTGTTGTTTTCAGAGTGATATTTACGGGCATCTACACATTTGAGTCCGCCGTTAAGGTGATGGCGAGGGGTTTCATTCTGCAGCCTTTTACCTATCTTAGAGATGCATGGAATTGGCTCGACTTCGTAGTTATAGCTTTAGCGTGAGTAGTTAAAACTTGTTCTTTATAAACAAAACAAAACAAAAAAAAAAAAAAGAAAAAAAAAAAAGAGAAAAGCGAAAGCGAAGCGTGTTAACCGAAAAAAGTAAGCAAACGCGATATCACACGGTAGAGTATAATATGGTGGATGTGAAGGAACGAAAAGATTGTCATTATTTCGTCGGAAGTGTCATCGCGGAGATTCCGCGGATATGATTGGATCTCGTTTCTCGTCGTAGTCTTAAAAATCAAAGAGACATTAGACCCGTGAATCGTTTTCACTCTAGCGAGAACAATAACGAGCGAAATTAATTAATCAGCCACTAATGCGATTCGAAATTATTATTGCGACGACAACAAATGGTAAAACTGAAATCATGACGATTTTGACGCTCGCACGACGAGGCAAAAAATCCACGCAAAAAAAAGAAAAAAAAAAAAAAAGAAAAAGAAAAACCAAAGAAAAAGAAAAAAACGTTAATTAGCACATCAAGATTAGATCGTTCCAGGTTATGACAGTAGACACTTCTTCGCTAGATCTCGTTGAGTACGCTAACGTAAGACTTATATATTCGTAGCATCAATTACTCTTATATATCTTTACTCGATTTACTTCGTTCATATATCACGCCTCACAATTGTACACGTAGACACGCATATATATATACATTATGTGGGGTGTTAATTACTCTAGGTTACTTAAATTAGTTTACCTATATAGATAGGGATTAGATATTATTTCTCTTTTATATATATATATATATATATATATATATAT
>QVNV01000141.1:0-12860 GCA_014825455.1 Pseudomyrmex pallidus | reverse complement strand
TATATAAAATATATATATAAAATATTATATAAAAATTTATTTACAAATATAATATATTTTTCATTAAAGAAATTTATGTATGTAAAAAAAGTCCTCTTTTTAAAATGTCCCTCTTTTCCTTCGCTAGGAGTTGGTCACCTTAATGTACCGTTACAGCGATTTATTAGATTATGGCGCGCAGAGTATGTGATTTATGGCTATCGCAATTTTTTGCAAATATTTGAAAGCTGCTACTCGAATATTTGCAAAAAATTATTTTTTCTTTCAACGCTTATATCTTTGAAACTACTGAAAGTGTTTTTAATCTGTTTTTTTTTTATCGACTTATTTTATCGACTTTCATCGGCAGAATCGTTCAACCTTTCTATTAAAAAAAAAAAAAATATGTTAAAATATTCATTTATCATTAAAATATTGCATGTCAAATTTGAGTGCTATAAACAAATGTATTCTTCGAAAAACGTTCCAAAGACCCATTGTAAATATGTTTTAATTGTAGAAGACATTTTAACAGGAGACATTTTTTGTTCTGAAAGTACAATTTAAAATTTTTACAAATTTGGTAAAAATCTTAATTACAAAAAAACATGATGAATTTTTAAGCAAAAAGTCTTTTTTCGAAAACAAAATTGTCAGGTTTTTTTTAAACGTCTATATTTTTGAAACTACAAAAGATTTTTTCTATTTGGTTTTTTTATCGACGCAGAATTGTTTGTACTTTTGATTTGAGAAAAACAAAGTAAAAAATATTAAGTTTTTTCAGAGATGTTTGAATTTATAGTCGCGTGAGTTTCACAGACCCAGTCAGTTCAACTAATAGACTGTTTTAGAAGTCAGTCAAAAGGATACTATATGAGAGTGTCCCATTTTAACTTACAAGTAGACTCAAATATTTCAAAAAAACGTGTAAAGATGACTCAAATATTTCAGTTGCAACGCATTTACAAAAAAAACAGTTCTCGACAAAAGTTATACGACTTTGAGGGAGAAAGATGATGACATTATCAATTTAATTACAGATGGCGCCATTTTTAAGATTGCATTATGGCGGCCATTTTTTTAAATGGAAGTCGATTTTTTTCGAAACAAAAGTTGTAACCGGCAATAAGACGATTACAACGGTTTTTTTTAAATTTGGATCATTTTTTACTGAGTTACTTTGTTCCAAAGTTTACGCACGCCCACACACACACACACACACGTTAACACTGACCACCTGAATACCTCGCTTACTTTTCATAGTAGAAAAAAATGCATCAAACAAAAGTCGTTTGGTTTTGAAAGAGGCATAAATCTGATGTTAATAGTTTTTTTTTATAGGTGGAAGTATATATAGAAGAGTTATTAAGATCACCTTCATTTTTTGTAAATAAAATGTTTTGTATTTGCTTTTGATAGAGCGTTTTAAGACAAATGCAATGACCTAGTACAATTGTGTAACCTTGAACATTGATACACGCTTTAAAACGTTCCAATATGGATAACTAACTAAACCTATTAACATCAGATTATGTTTCTTTCAAAACCAAATAACTTTGATTTGATGCATTTTTTTCTATGAACTTTACTATAAAAAGTAAGCGAGTTATTCAAGTGGCCAGTGTTAGGTGTGAGTATGCGTAAATTTTGAAACTCTCAGTAAAAAATGACCCAAATTCAAAAAATACAAAACCGTTATATTTGTCTTAGTAGTTTAAATTTTTGTCTAAAACAAAAATCGACTTCTATTTAAAAAAATAGCCGCCATACTGAAATCTCCAAAATGATTCCATCTGTAATTAAATTGATAACGTCATTATCTTTCCCCTTCGAAGCCGTATAACTTTTGTCTAAAACATTTTTTAGACAAATAAAGACATTTTTTTTTTATTATTATTAATGCGTTGCGACTGAAATATTTGAGTATCTAAGTTAAACTGGAACATCTTGTATATACAGGGTGTCCCACTTAACTTGAGCATCCTAAATATCTTGCTATTTTTTATGATAGGAGAGTGTCGAAAAGGGTCATTAATCAGTTCGAAGAGACAAATGCAGTAATGAGCAAGAAATTTTTCCCAACGTTATATTTTTCAGGATTTCAAGGTCATTGGTATTTTTTTTATTACAAAGTATATATTTATCCTTGCGATATGATCGGCAAGGTCAAGACGAATCCAACGATCTAAATACTATGACCTTTACGTGACCTTAATTAGGAAATTATTAATGAAATTTTATCGTAACAAATGCTCAAAATGATGTCCAATGACTTCAATACACTTCTGCAAGCAAATAATGAATGGAGAGAAGTGAATAATGACCTTTTCCGGCACCATCCTATCATAAAAAATAAGCAAGATATTTAGGATGCTCAAGTTAGGTGGGACACCCTGTATATATATATATATAATGTATGCAACTCTTATAATTTATTATTAAGCAAATACTAGAGTATTTAAAAATATAAAGCAATGTTATTTTCACGTACGATCAAGTTGTTAACTTTTTGAAATTCGAGAACATTGAGAGCAATTGAAGGAAAGTTGAAAGCAAGCAAATAATTTGTCATGTCACGGGACGTACATTTTATGTCAACTTTTATGCATAAGTCATGAACATATTCTTTCTCATCCGCATCGTCTAATTATAACATATATCTGTAACCTTTAGACTGTCGTATGTTTTTATTAAAAACATAACATTTTACCGGAATATTTTTATATAAATTTATTATGTAATGTGAAGAGTTCTTCAGGTATCACTTGGTTCCGATTGGAACCAGGCCGGCAGGGAACGGAAGTAAAGATAATAAAATTTTCAAATTTCGAAAAATGGTGTTTTTAAGGGTTTTTCATATTGCTAATTATGATTTTTCATATTGCTAGTTTTAAATTCAAATTGTAAATATTTTTCAGTACAATAGCATTATTACCAAGCTAATCATGTATAAATAAATTTTGTACCTCAGATTACACTATAAATTGTAGACAACTTTATTTTACCGTAAATTAAACTACACCATTCAACAACATATTTAGACTAATTGTAAAACTCAAATATTGGTCAATAAGAGCCGACGCAGGATGTTTTTGCAGAAAGAATGAATAAATATACATTATATTTATTCGCAAAAACATCTTGCGTCGGCTCTTATTGACCAATATTTAATTCTTAGTTTAAATTTCAAGAGCTTTGTCTCTTTGTTGAAAACATATTTAAATTTTCTAAATATTTTTTCTCACAAATCAAGTCAGATGAAAAAGAACTCTTCTTCAAAATATGATATAATATTAGCGATTCTACGGCATCGTGCCGGCGGTTTAAAGGTTAATAATGTGCGTTTTTACATGGCGTGATCCGCTATCTTATACGTTCGCTTATTTTAAAAAGACAAATCGCAAATTTTAATGTAAAAGATATTTATAATAATTATAAGAAAAGAGATTATGGAATTTGACAAATAAATTTATACGTGTGCTTTTTTTATTCTAATTTACAAAATTGTAAACTTATACAACAACAAAGTTGTGATTCGAGTCTCATCACAATCGATTATACTTTTCATTTGCAGAAGCCTTGAATCATTTCAGATATAAAAATAACTGTCTTAAAATACGGCAAACGCGTCACAAAGAGAATGACTAAAGATGAGATCGGGAGAGTGTCCCGTATAAAACACGAAAACTCGCTGACTTGTAAATCGCAATCAAAAATTTTGAAAATGTGGCTGTTTATCAAAAAGAAATATAAAAAAAATACTTTTACATAAACTAAGATTTTAACACATACTTCTCATTATACATACTTCTTTCTATTATAATGACATTTAAAAAGTGAGTTTAAAATAATTTGTTTGTTTTCTAATTACAATGTCATATATTGTATGTATTTTATCGGATATTAAAATACTGATACTTTCTTGCAAAAAATTTTGCTAAAATAAAGTGATGCAGATCTTTTTAATTTTAGAGATGAATACTTTTACCTCTTAATTGCGCATAGATAGCTATTATTGCCTAAATTTCGAAATGATGGACGTATCGCAAACAGATAAGCACGGATAGCGTTACAATAGTCGCCACTTCCTCTTCGGAACACAAAATGCAGATAGAACCGCGACTTTCCCGCTTCAATCTGCAATGCTTACGTGCTGCGTAAAGCAGGTTACGTAATACATCGCGAGCGCAACTACAGGTATCCGCGAACACGAGCGCGCGCTCAGAATGAACAACATGCGCGGGTGAACGTGCTCGAATATAGCCGACTGGCATCGACTAGCACTGTATACTTGTGCACGCCGCGATTCTATTATCATCGCATAAGCACCGCGCTGCGCACTTGTGCGCGTTGTGTTGCAATGCGTAGCGTGCGAGAGACCGCCAGTGGATTTTTCCGATCGTGGAAAATTTGCGCCAGCAAATTGTCATAAGATCGCAATAGATTTGTGTTTTGTTTTTTATTTTTCTAACTAATTTTACTTATATTAAAATAATTAACACGCTTATATAAGTGATATATGTTTTTAATTTTTTTTTTTTTAGAATTAAAAGTAATTTTATTTTTACGAAAATATTTTTTTTATGCAAGAAATTACTATATTAAAAAAAAAGATAGATGGAGTTGCACAAATACAAGAGATTAATTTAATTTTCTGTCATAACGTTCATGTATGTACGATCATACTTTGCTATTTTTCAAATCGGATGCAAATGAATTGAATATAATTGTATGTCCGTGATCTATCTACTATTCTTTCTTTATAGCACATAAAAAAATGATTTGTTTTATGGTTCTAAATCATACTTAAAATTTTTATAAATTATATACTACTAAATTATATACTTTATATACTACGTATATATAGTATTCATTTTCCTGATAATAATGTAATGAAAATAATTAGATCGATAGGTACAGCGCTATATCAATTATGATAACAACTTATTTTTTAAATAAACCACTGTATTTTGGAAAAAACCAATGAAAAGATAGTTGTAAACCGTGCCTCAGAATGAACAACAAATCGAGTGCGATAACAATTTTCTGAGATACAAGTGTTTACTTTTGTTGTGTTTGTGGAAATCTAACAGCATAGTCTTCATAAAAAAGGAGCGCTTGATAAGTATTTGAAACGATGCATAGGTAGTGATAGTAATATTACACACATCGCTATTTGATAATTTTCATTTTTTAGATGAACAAATGTCGAACGCTAGCTTATTATTGCATGTATTATTTGTGTAACAGCTTGCCAAAGTAGACGCTTTCAGTGATTTTTGACAATGAACCAGCTTACATTTTAACTGTTGCAAATGGTTAAAATTTACGAGTTGAATTATGAATTGCTTTCCATTCGTCTTATTCGTCAGATGTGGGTGCGATATTTATTTCCGAATCTAAAAAAATGGCTCGGTGAAAAGAAATTTTTGAGCAACAATGAAGTCATCAATGTCGTAAATTGTTATTATTAAAATCATTTTAAAGTGATATAAGAAGCGCTGATCAAAATGTATTGAGATAGAAGACGACTTATAATGAAAAATAAATACATTTCAAATAGATAACTTGTTTATCTTTTCATTTCGGATGCTTATCAATTGCTTCTTATATAACTCCGTACAACCGGAACTTTCTACTTATGTATGTCGTAATAAAATGTTAACTTAAAAACAAGTATTTCATGTATTTCATATATTCTAAATTTTTTGAGCGTAATCTTCTATATTCTATATTTCTATATATAAAAATCTTCCTTATATTCCTCTATGTATTTAATATTTTTTTCTTTTCTCTCTTTTATTTGTTTTGCAACAATGTTTTGAAACTTAGATGTCAACAATAACTAGACGATGTTCAGTTTTGAAAATGGAAAAGGTGTGATCAACCTCGTAAAAAATGTCGGCAATCTCGTTTAATAATCTAATCGTGAAGTCATTGCGCATTTCCTTAATGCATAGTTGTTGTACTTGGCGTGCATGTCTAACATGTGAGAGCGAAGCGGCGTGCAAAGGTTAAAAAAGTTTTACCGACAGTTTCGAATACATTCCATGATTATACATAATTCCTATGTGATATCAAATTATCCAGCACGCGCGCACAACTGACTAATGCGCCCATTGATAAATGCTCTATGCTGTTGATGATATCATGTGCATTCAAAGAAAAGGTTATATGTAATAAATTCGTTATTATGAAACAATTGAAAATATTTGCTATGGCAAACGTATTTATTATGCAATTCTTTATATAGTAGTGTGCGAGAATGCAGAACCAGTGCAAAATTATTAGATATATTCTGCTTGCAACGCGGTTTTAAAAAACTTCATATTTGTTTGTTTGGAATATTATTTCAGTCATGAGAAATATTTAATTTAAAGATCAACGCTTTAAAAAACCACGTGTGGTAAAATCGTAAAATAAACGACAAAAGTGCACAATGCGATGATGCATTAGCATAAAGAAGATTACGAGATAACAACAAGATAACCATTTTGATTTGCATTTATCGCGAGAAGTTGCAATGGCGTTCGCAAAATTTGCGAGTGAACAATTGCAAGTGAATGATTATGCCGACCGTGACGAGTTTTACACGTTTCCGTCGCCAATTCAAGGACTTAGAAGAATAAAGGATTTAATTGCAGCGGGAATACCGACATTTATGCCGGAGCGGGATATAGACAAGGTAATAAACTGTCGACGTCTCCCGTTTTCGAGGAGAATGGAGTCGCGTCCTTAAGTGGAAGACGGGATTCGAGAACAAGAATTCGCGTCTCCGGGATCTTGCTGTATTACATACGTATGTTCGCGTTCCGTTAACGGACCTCGCTTCGCGAATTGCCGTCTGTCACCTACATATACGATACGAGAGTAGACGCGACAAAACATATCCTGTTCTCAGCCGCGCTTGCATGTGGTGCTCCGAACTGCGACTCCAATAACCTCCCTTAACTCTTCAAGCTACAATTACAGTGACCTTAAGTCACCTTAAGTTATCTCTTTATATGTAAATATATTTTTATATGTAAGTATATTTTTATATTTTTATATGGTTCTGATAAGAATAAGAAAAAAGAAACTATACAGTTTATTATTAACTATTTATTATTAACTGTTATAGTACGCAGCTGAACTCCGTATGACCGAAACTTCCTATTTAGCCTCAAATTAACTATTAGTTGTAGTGCAAAACATAATTGAGCTTACTTTTTAATTTTTTGATTACTGCACTTAATTTTACAAACTCCAATTATTAAATTAGATTACATTAATAATGTGAATTGGATTACATTAATGAATTTAATTCTTGGATTGAGAGTTGGATTCTTAAATATATTATTCTGAACTAGCAAGTCCGCCGTTACGCCGCAGCAACAGTTTTCTTAAATGGATATCCGCCTTTATATACTTTTATAGTATACTCAAAGTTAAAACAAATTTATCTATAAAATAAAAAAGAACGGAAGTAGAATATTTGTGTTGTGTATTTATCTCTTTTATATAGATATTTCTATATAGAGATATTACTTTATTGAACTATTTTATCAACAAGAGAGAAAGAGAGATCAGTTGTTGCATTTGTGACATTTGCATCATAGAAATGCTTATATTGTTAAACTATAAAGTTTTTAAATTTAATTTTAAATTTAATTTCAAATTTAATTTTAGTAAACATTGCATAAAAGCTACTTGCTCCTCGATCTTTGTAAAATTTGGTATCTTTATGTATTTTTAGTCGCTGAACATAAATCTGAAAGAATGTTTTGTCGGTTGGACATTCAAGCCGCCATTTTAAAAAAATATGTAAAAAAACGCGTTTTTCACGATTATCCGGGGAGAAGGAGGTGCAGGAGGAGCGGCAAAGCCTCCAGAAAGCGCCCTGCTTACACATTTGTAATACAAACATAAAAAAACATAAATTATGTTCGTGTTGTAAGTGTGTAGACAAGAAGGCAAAGCCCTCCCACTCCTTCGGATAATCGTGAAAAACGCATTTTAAAAATATTTTTTCAAGATGGCGGCTTAAATATGTCTGACCGACAAAAAATCCTTTCATATTCGTTTTCAGCGACTAAAAATATACCAAAATATCAAGATACCAAGATACCAAAAAAGATACTAAGTTTTACAAAGATCGAAGAGGGAGTAGCTTTTGTGCAAGTTTACCAATTTTAGTTTTGTTAATTTTTTAAATCTAAATTTACGTGTGTTTCAGAGTCAATGGATCTACAGAGTGTACCAAGTTCTAAGAGAATATTCATATGCAAAAGTTTTGTTGCATTTGCAGTACGTTTTGCGTGCACCATATATTTGTTCTAGTAAAAGCACAAGACAAGATATAGTTTTTTTGTTCGTCAACAATGCCAAAGCGTCATAACTATTTCTAGATATTTACTATTGGACATCCGTTGTCAGCAGAACCTGAGACGTTGTGACAGACATCTATTGCAAACAAGAATAAATTGTTATCTCGCGTTTCTTAATCAGGAGAGTGTTTGAGCGCAAGAGAGAAAATTACATTATACTTTTTATTTGAGAACTTATGACAATTTCCTGGATTAACGTTGACTTAGCGTATCGCTAATAAATACATCTCAAATGTACTCATATATGCAATATTAAAGCTGTTTTGAGACTTTCCAAGCAAAAACTTTGAGCTCTTTTAATAATAACAGAACAGCGTCGACAATTGTTAAATATTAAATTTGTAGAATAATCTTATAGAATAATCTAAAGTAATAAAAGAAAAAGAAAAACCAAGTTTATAAAAATTGTAACAAATATATGGATATTACGTCATACATGTAGAGAGCATTTATAAATATTGTTCTAAATTCACAAAATCATAATTTATCTTTTATTAATAAGGTTCGCTACTTTACTCTAATATTCATGTTGTTTTCTTATCTTTACCTACAAAAATGCATTAAAATATTTACTATCAAAAGATATAATATCTTTAATTTGTGGCTTAAATCGAGTAGAATGACTCAACTTTGTATTATCATTATGTGAAATCGTGACTGCACGTCGAAATGCATTAACATGTAGTTCACCGAAACGAATGACGAGTGTTAAAAATTTATACAAAAAATATTTCTTCTAATAATGTACGTAATATATATCGTCACTCCCCATATGTCGCCCTAGTTAACGGAGTCTTTCGGTTTCAAATTTTTATTACTTTTTATAAAGATTGTTTTTTAATATTTGGTGACCATAAAGAACATTTTACAAGACTTTACAAGTGTCATTATGCAATAAACTGAAAATCCCATATGTGACACTTATGTAAGTATACGTAGGGAGTGACGATATGTAAACCAACAAAATAAAATCTTAATATATAATGAAAGTATTAGGTATATGAAAAGAGCATATCGATGTGCGTGCATATAACAATAGAAAAGCATTCCCGAATCTCTCATTTAAAATTCAATAAAACGACTACTTACTTATATCAGTGATAATGTTGCTTGATTTAGAGTTTATCTTTGATAATCAGCAGTTTGTAAATATCGATCGTTGATTATTTGAAAAAAAAGTGTGTGTGTGTGTGTGTGTGTGTGGTGTGTGTGTGTGTGTGTGTGTGTGTGTGTGTGTGTGTGTGTGTGTGTGTGTGCGCGCGCGTGTGCGTGCGTGTGTGAAGTTGCTCGTACGCGCTCGTTAGATGTGATAAATTTTCCGCTGACTAAATCGAGCCATTTGATTTGCGTGCACTACTTCAACTTCAGCACCAAGTTAGTCATCCGCGATGAGTACTTTTCCGATCGAAACTCGGTGAACTCGCGCGTGGAATCAGAGAAATTCACACCACGTCTCCCGCAATGACATCAAACGGTCAATACTGGTCTTTGTCTTACCGTACAATGCTAACGTTATGTATCGCAATTCCATATACGTGCATATTTATGGACATGCATAACACGGCTAACTATATGTTTCTTTAGAAAAAAAATAATAATAATCCTTTACACGAATTTTTCGCGCAAAAAATTGTTCTTCAAAAAGTTTTTTTTTACTTCTTAATTATGCAAATATATATTTTTTATATATGTCAGAAAATAATTGATACAAAAAATTTCGATAAATTTGTTATGTATATAATTTGTTATATGGTTTTCTTACATTGTGTAAAAAGTAATTGTAAATTATACTAATTCTTTTCTCTGTGAAGTAACTCTTTCAGATATTAGATATTATATTTTCTTATCAAGTGTTTTCAGCGTTTTACGCAATAAAATGTTATCGGCGATACTCATGTATTCATTGGCTAAAAATGACTAACGTGTTTGTAATCATTGACGTTGATAATAACAAATCAAAGAAACATGTTTATATATGTATGCGTATGTGGCTAAAGTTTTATAACTTTTTTAGCTGAGCTAATTGATGCATTAACCCATTGTCACCACACTGGTGCAATTTTGCACTTCGCATGTTTGAAGTTGAATAACTTTCCAATAATGAATTGATAAGTAATTTAAAACTAGTAAAAATAGGAGTAAAAAATTCTCACAAATTGAATGAAATTAGTTAAAAATGTCCAAACAAATTTTTCTTCATGAAAAATAAAAAATATAAAAAAAACTTTTTGAAAAAAATCGTGTTTTTTCAATTTTTGGTGGTGCACATATGCACTAGTGTAATGACAATGGGTTAATATAACTTATTTTGATGATATATTTAGGTTTGGTTTTATTTTCTCACTGCATGATAAAATTATTTTTTTATTTTTACATTGTAGCTGTTGGGACGCATAATATTATTTCGTTCTATTTATAAAGTCACGCAGATTATGATAATATAAAGAATTTGTCTTTGAACATATTGAGTGCAACAGATATTGTCTCGTGTATTAATTCTAACCCGGATGCTAAAAAATTACAAACTTCATTATCTGATTAAAAAAATATTGTTAGAAAAATATATTGATATATTATATATTAATCAGTACAAATATTTTTCAAATATAAGTAATTACGTATTTATTTTTGGTTTTTAAAAATTGCAACCG
The DNA here is from genome assembly GCA_014825455.1 of Pseudomyrmex pallidus. Lineage (NCBI taxonomy): Eukaryota > Metazoa > Arthropoda > Insecta > Hymenoptera > Formicidae > Pseudomyrmex > Pseudomyrmex pallidus. The sequence continues at coordinate 1,864 of QVNV01000141.1, read as the reverse complement.
AATATATATTATGATGACTTTTTTACTTTCTATCAGCAGACGGCTATTATTACTTTACTGATATCTTAAGCCTTTATTCAAGTTGTATTTTTTTTTGTTTTTTTGTTATCGGAATAATTGAATTTGTATGAGAAATTATTGAAGATTCTTGGATATAATTTATAAATAATAAGAATTTTTTTATTAATTGTATGTTGCTTCTTGTAAAATATGACGGTAAAAGGGAACAACGAATACGAGATAAAACCAGATGTTCGGGTTAAAAAACATCTTTATTCGAAAGTTAAATTACAAACGTTTCGATCTTGGTTTGGATCTTCTTCACTGTCTAAATTAAAGAAAAAGGACAGGAAGAACTCATTGTCAACTGCTCATGTCCAGGTACCTGTGGTTAATCAGGCTGGTCACAAACTCGATATCAACCACCGCGCGACAAAGCTAACACTCAGGCAACAACTGACAGATTCTAAAATCAGGATCGAAACGTGTGTAATTTAACTTTTGAATAAAGAAGTTTTTTAACCCAAACATCTGGTTTTACCTCTATTGGCCGGCCCCTTATACTGTAATTTTTTTATTCTTATAGTTAATCTGTTCTACACTTTTTTAACATATTTATAACTTTAAAAAACCTATTTTTATCTTTATTTACAAGTAATTTGCTTCATTAAGCAATTTGCTTTTTTTGAGTTCTGTAAAAAATCTATTGAGATTTTCACGAGCTAACGATAGAAGAAGAATATATTTTTTAGACACAAATTCGCGCGTAGTAGATTAGTATTAGTATTATCATATTGGAGCAAGATGAAACTAGGTCACCTAGGCTGGGAATCAGTAACTGGGTCAAACGTGCCATTATTTGCCGAGCTGGCAGCGTTATCGCAAATTTCGGAAACGCGTAACGCAAAACAAAATTGACGATTTAAAACTGCGTATTGGTGTGAGGTTAGTTAGACATGTTTTTTAAAACTGTATATTCTAAATATAATTTTTAAAAATGCAAATTCTAACTATAATTTTAGTGAATGAATTAGTGAAAAAATAGTGATTCTCTCTCTCTCTCTCTCTCTCTCTCACACACACACACACACACACACACACACACACACACACACACAGAGTAGAAGATTTATAACTATCTAAATCAGTTCAATTATTCACTAATTGTCAGTGAAATGTACAGCAGGGTACCGATAGCCACTTTCTTTTGTGCAGATCGACGGTTGCAGGTCCCGTTTGTTTAGATCCCGTTTGCACAAAAAATTTTTGCGCAGATCCTGATTGTCCATAGTCGTCATTGCACAGATGTCGTAGGTAACGAAGATCTTATTTGTCCAGAGTGACTATTGTACAGATGCCGTTTGCCCCTAGATCCCGTTTGCACAGAAATCTTATTACACAGATCCTGTTTACACATAAACTACATTGCACAGATCTCGATTGTCCAGAATCCTGTTTGCATAGAAATCATATTGCGCATTATCGATAGTGATTATTGTACAGATCTTGTACTCTCCTGAGTAGTTTCCAAGTGAGTTTAGCCGTCGCTTATTGTTTATTAAAAAGTTATGAACAAAAACAATTTCTTAAATAAAAAAGAATAAAAATTAAACCACAGAGCCTATTAATATTAATTTTTAAATGAACTTTTGTTTTTCTACACAATGTACATTTGAAAAGTAAATATTTCGTTTGTATCACACATACTATCGTAGGGGAAGGTGGGGCAAGACGGGATAGTTAAGATTTAATGATGAATAAAACACAAATTTTCATAATTAACGAAACAGCTTTACTTCTTAATTATTCTTTGGTAAACAGTCTTTCGATTAAACTATAAATGAACCACTTCTTTAAAGTTTTT
>QVNV01000139.1:0-25038 GCA_014825455.1 Pseudomyrmex pallidus | reverse complement strand
AACAGAGGGCTTTAATTATTATTGGTCGACGCCGCGTGTTCACATACATCTCCCGTTTCAGCAGTGTGGCATATAAATCAAACACGGAAGAGAAGAGCGACATATAACCCTCTCCCTCGTGATACAACCGAATTAATTACCGCCGTGTTTCTATTCCTGGAGTATTTCCGCGTAATTTATTTATTTTTCTCGAATATGTCAATTGCGCACCGCGCCGTGCCGCGCCGCGTCGTATTTGCTTATCAGATTTGAATTCGCGCGAATTGCGTAACTGTGATAATGACGCGCGCTTTAATTATTCATAGCCATCATTTAAAGCGCGCATGATATGCGCGGCATTAATTCGCGATATAATCAGTATTAATATTAATCATCAGCCGGTTTTGTTTGTATCGTTCTCTACACATTTTTATGTATACATCATCATTATGTAGACTAATGTTAAGTGTCACTTTTTAATATATTCTTAATTTGGTACACCTTGAAAAGAGAAAAAAAAATCGCACGCTTTCAGAAACTCGTTGAAATACAATTTGAAGGAATTCCGAGTGTTTTTATCTTGTTATTGTTAGCTGAGAAATATTTATCGAACGGATAAGAGATTTATCTTCGTTCAATTGAAGTCGCCGAGGCGGAAGAGTTAAAGTAAACACGCGAGTTTTACCGTCGTCGTCGTCGTCGCGCGAGAGACATCGATTCTTCCGCATACGAGACTCAGATAGTAAGCTCCATCGATCGTTCTTTCAAAAAGCGCGCTTTGACGTTCCGGGAACGTCGAAATTGTATCGGCAGCACCTAGAGACCTTTATTATCCCCGCGAGAGCTTTCGGGGGTCTACTTCTGAAGGGAAAATGATGGCCGTGACTCGCAAGTTCTCTCTCTCTCTCTCTCTCTTTTTATTTCTTTCTTTCTCTCTTCATCCCTTCGCGACATTCGCACTCGCGCGAGTGCCGCGCTGCTTGCGAACGGTCTTCGGTGGGCACTCGACATTTTTCACTTCGTCCCCACGCACGACACATGCTGAGCCACGCGTATTTCATTATTTATCAAGGAAGCATTGTAGCAACGAAGCTCGCCCGCTCAGATCGTCACAGGATGCGAACAATATCCACGCGCTATGCTATGCTTTTACAACGAGATGGAAATACTCAGCGCCGCGTATATACTTTGCTCGCGAGATGCGTCCGATGTGTCACAGCTATACAAGAATAAACGTCATCGGATGACTCCGCTGTTGTGACAGTTCTCACCTTTCATTCCCTCTACGTACGTAGTACACGAAGAACGTCAGTCGAGTCACAGATCAATTATTAACGTGTATATCATTGCAATAAAATCTCAATTCAATGTGTGTGTTATAAATCTGATTTTTCTTAGCCTCTCTCTTCCTTTTCTACACATTTAAGTCTTCGATTCTGCAGCGTACAAAAATTAAAAACTCGCAATCGTAAATTTTCGAGCGCTCTTTCTATAAATTCTTTTTAAGGTCTTCTAAAGGAGGACACGTCGATCGTCTTTCTTATTGCAGAGTGCGACAAACGATCTCTCTTGCAATAGCCAAACGATTGCGGCGTCACAACTTGAGAGTTTTCTCTTCTTCGGTTTCTCCTTCGCTCTTTCGTCCACTCGGACACCACCTCGCACGGAAGCGACTGTCAACCCCTTTTGTCCGAGACAATCGCCCCGCTCGTAATCATCGTTCAGTGGTTGCCGATGCGAACAAACGCGGTAGCGATCAACGAGTGATTTAGCGTCGTGAACGCGAAACGAGTCGCGTTACGGCGGACGAACACCAGCAGCACCGCCGCTATTTACAGCCCCTGACGACCATAAACGGCCCCGTAAGTCCCTCGGCGAAAGAAGAAAAGACCGGCGTGTACGGTTTAAACTCTGCGGAACCTTGCGGTCGCGTCGTAAATCTAATTCGAAACAGAGTGTCACCGTGGTGACGACGAATTCCTCGGTCAATCGTCCTACGACGGCATTGAAAATATTCCAGCGAGAATATCACAGAGCGACTGATGGATCTCCGATTGATGTTTTATGTAGATTATATCGCTCCGATTGTAAAGATCGAACGATGAAGGCGCGTTTAACGCGCTTTTATCTTCGTCGTACGGTTAGCGCGTGCGTTTTATTGACTTTTTTGTAGCGACATAAATGAATCTTTTCTGTGCGACTGTAAAAGTCACACACGGTAAAAGCGACACGCGAGTAAAGTGTATATTTGTGACGCCGCGTTGAAAAACGTCGCGAATGCTCTTCCGAAAAATGGTTTAAAAGAAAAAAATACGATATTATCGCGCCGAGGGAAGATAATACTAATTGCTGGCGCTACGGCATTTTCTCCGGACACATTCATTAGTGTCTTAATAACGCGGAGTGGTGTAGCGTATATATATATGTATATTTTTGCGTCCATATTTAAAATAGACGCATCACTTGAGAGAATGAAGTTTCTTGCGCTATTCCCGCGTTTCTCTATTACGAAATGCCAGCCGGTAAGGTAAATAAAGTTCCATCAGACATATTATGGCAAAATTTTCTATAAAAAGAAACTCGAAAAATGTACTTATTTTACTCTCCACAAACGCATTATTTTTTTTTATACAAAAATAAATTAACATACGTCATGTACAAATTCGCGTGCCGCAACGTAAATATATTGTGTATTAGAAAGCATAGCAATTTTGTTTTACTTGGCTGATACGTGAAAAAATATATAAGTTCTATTTTTTGTATATTCGAAAAAGTTAAACGGCGTGTGATAAGTTGAATAAAAACTATCAGCTACATATCGGTTGTTACAAAAGAAAGTTCGGTAAAAACGTGCGCTCGCGCGCGCTTATTAAAATATATAGGTATCGGCAGTTTGATATGTTTGACATATGCACGTTATTTATATATGTTATTATTTCTATTTCAGGAAGTTACTTCGATGTTCGTCGATATCGTTGTCGCAATTAGAATAAAACTGTATCTCACGAATTTTACATAATATTTACGCGTCTCACGTTCATTTAAAATTTATTTACTCGAAACTCACGCGCTTACGCGCGAAGAGGGTATCTACGAGAAAGAGATTTTGATTTCGCGTACGTTCGTATACTTTTCACGCTCGCTGCCAGGCCGTCTCGCGTTTTCCTTTAAAATTCGGACTCCCGTGCTAATTACACGCGGATCTCTCGGATATTACGTACCGCAAGCCGCGCGCCGTCGTCGCCGGCGTCGATGAGAACGGCGCCGAAAGTCGGCGCGCCGCTGTTTCGTTAAATTAACGTTTATTAGCTGCCTCTTAGTCGCGCGTAAATTCCACGGTTATCGTTCCCATCCCTGCCACGCTAATTCCGCGAGCGCGAGAAGACGGGCGAAAACTATTTGGGAATTTCGAGAGCCGGAGCGTTGTCTGCCCCGCGGCGTTGCATTGTGTGTCGTCGTTGCGGTTAAAGTAACGCAGCGCGGTTTCTTTTTGAAACTGTGCACAAACCCGTGTGTGTGTATATATATATATATTTCGGAATATCCCGCGCTTTATAAGAGAGTATCCGGGGCGACGCTTCCGCTTCTCTTTTCCGAGTCCGCGGTAAAAGGAGGAAAACGCCGAGAGCGCGTTTATTGCGACGGGGCGTAATTATTTTTCGCTCCGCCGCGGAAACGCGAGTTTAACCCTTCGTGCCGCCGCTAGAAGGTTTAAAAAAAAAAAGCACCAAAGCGCTTCGAATAATCTTTCTTCCGCTGCCGATTCAACTGCTAGAATTTAAATTTTTATTGTTGCTGATAATCAAGTACGTTTCTTCCCGTAATCAAATAAATAAGATTTTTACGAAGCCAATCATTTTTTTTTATCTCTATTAGTTTTGCTAAGTGTCTTTTTTCTCTATCTGTGAAAAAATGTGACAAAACATAAATGGGTCTACTAACTATCGTGTGATGAAGTGTAAACGCGCGTTGTATTTCTACGTGACTTTTTCTCGAAAAAATACAACGGAGATCATGTGTTTCTCGATTCGACCACATGCTTCAATAAGCACGTGGCACGAGAGTCGTACGGTGCTTTCTTCCCGATGATCCTAGCCATGTGTTTCAAGTCTAGAGAATAACTTATGGACAATTAACACTTCCTGGAGCGACGTCGGCCATCAGCGGCTCTGTGAGTTACGAGCCTGGCGATCGTTTGATAAAGTAGCGATGTCTGGTGACGGGGAGATTTTCCTTAGGGTCAATCCACGTCGTTTTCCTCGTGGGGTTCGCAAGAAACAAATATTTGAACCGCGCCAATACACAAGTCGATTAATTGATCGCAACGATTTTTAGAAATATTCATAAAATATAAAGAATTTAATTACTTAATGGCTACACATTGTGTAAAAGAGAACCGATTTCGTAAAATAGTTCGCGCGTGCTTTGTAAATTTCAATTAGCAGATTAAACTTTGTGCACAGCCGGCGATACTGCAAATTTTTAATATTCGAGCTTGATTATTTCATCGCTGTTTAATGCACCGCCCAGTAGCATTCTCTCAATGCGTCGTATACATCGTATCGTCGTCGCAAATAATTCGTGTAATGCATTTTTAGTTTATTAAACAGTTTTTCTTTTTCAAAAGCAAAGAGTTTATATATTTAAAAATGTGAATTAATTCTTCAATTATATTTTCGAGTATCTGATCATGTATCGCGCGTATACATACATTACAATATATACGTCCATTCATACACCAGAAAAGCTAATAAATTCGAGAACAAATATTAAAAACAAATCGCACATGCGCAATCATCGGCCGGTTGTTTAACCGCTTTTTAATGCCACGGTTTGTAATCTAGGCCAACGTTTCGCTTCTTTTCAAAGAAGCTGTATAACATGGAGTTTTATCAAGCCGCAAGCGCGCGGCTTGATGGGATTGATGTGTATGCAATTGTGGCGGCGCGGTCGGACCAATTTATTGAAGATCCATATTTTATTAATACGCCGCGAGAAAACGCGGCGCGCGTTCCATGTCGCATTTATATAGCTCTCGCATTTATTGCGCGTAACGGCGCAATTTTGTGACGAGCTTCCACCGGGACAATTATGCTTGGTGTGACGAGGCTAATTTTGCGGGCAGAAATGCGAGAACTCCGCGCGCTGTATGGAGCAATAAACGCGCGCGAGATAATTCTCGGTCGCTCTCGGTGATAACGAGAGGATTGATTGGAACAGAGATAACGCGAGCGCCGCTCTTCATTTACAGTTTTCACCCTATCGCCGCTTTGTGCGACCAGAAGGGACGTTCGCAATTTGTTCCAAGAATTCATTCGACAGAAGATACGAGCGTAATTGTATCTCTATTTGTATTTCGCGCCGCGACAGAAACTGCATGCGATTGATATTGAAAATTCACATTGAGTTTTACCGCGCGAACTTTTTTTTTCATACATGCTTTTGAGAAACGTGATGAAATGTAGAGAAGATAAAATGCGATTATTACGCATACATGAGACATTTAATCACTGAAATAAATTAATGTAAATATTCGCGTTCATGCTAAAGTTCTACATTGCACAAACGTACGCGTTTTCGGGTCTAATAATTAATACAAAACGCGCAAACGTCGTTTATCGTCGCGCTCACCGGAATTTGCAATCTGCATTATGATCTACATGGCAGAGGGAATGCGCGATTGCAGTCTCTCGCATGCACGCACACGCGCGCATGTAAGTTGCACCCTAACCGCTAATGCACGTTAGTGGAGTCATCAGCAGGCTGCATTTAACTCTGCTTTCTCTCTCTCTCTCTTGCTTGAATTTGTCCCGGGATCCGAGGGTAACTTCCTGCAGGATGATCGTCGCTTTATGACAACCACATGTTACCGAGGAAGTCGTTCTCCACGTAAGGAGAACGACGACGACGTCCCGCGCGCCTGAGACGCTTCCTTCCACGAGCGAGTGCGCGTGGATCTCGTCTGAGACTTCAGCGGCAGCCACCTGTCCCAACGTCCCGAGGGAGCGGTAGCGCTAGGTATGCGCGCGTAGCTTCTGAAACTCGAGAAAATCTCCGCGCGCTCTCTCTCTCTCTCTCTCTCACCCCCGCCCCCGTACAATGGCAGGAATTCTGTTACAAGACGCGCCACGTGGCACGGGCATGTTGCCCAGATCCTGATTTCCTCCGTCGTCATTCGCGAAGAACGAGAACGTACGAAGAGAAAAATCTTTTTTTCGAGTCTCGTACAAGTTAGCGAATGAGTCGAGAGTAAATCGATAACACCTGTATAATTTGAATCAGGAGTGATTTTAAGAGATAACACAAAATTTGTTTTAAAAACCTGATTGTATTGTACTCTCGACTTACATTTCTCGCGATGAATCTTTTACAAAAAAAACATAAACCGTTTTAGTATAAGCTTAACCCACGAGGGTTTCTAATACTATTCGCGCACACAAACACGATTGACACGATCGATCTTATCGATCCTATCCCTTCGTCTGTCGCTTTTGAACGGATTTCCAAACGACTTGACATAATTCACAAAAATCGCCCGGATTCGTTCTTTATCCGGGAAGATCATCGACGTGGCTCGACGTGCAATTGTGTCCGCAGTATTACATACAAATAGTATCCGATAAATCATCTAAAAGGGAGAAGTGGGCCGAGTCGCAGCGCGCGCTCGCGTCCATTGTGGCGATTCCGCAGCTTTGTCCGAATTCTTCGACATCTGCAAGGGATACGCGCGGCTTCGCTCCCGCGACACGCGTACTTGGGGAGAGGGCGTCACATCCCGGCCCATTCCCTCGTTTCTTCGTTTCGTCTTTTCATCCCCCCATTTTTTTTCTCGACGTGCTTTCGCCCTGCTAGCTCTCTCCCCTGAGCATCTCTCCTGCGAATTATTGCTAAGTAACGACGGCGCACCAGCAACGACGGAGAATTCTCAGCGTTGGACCTTTTTATTAGACCTTCTCCTCGGATTATAATGTCTCTGTCATCCCTCGGGATAATTTATCGGGACAGGGAGGCGAGAGAGATCGTGCCGCGTGCGTAAATTTATCGACGGGTCGTTCTTGCGTTCTGTGCGGTGCGCCGCCAAGTATCAACGAGACACGTGTTAAATCGATTATCGGCGACCGTGAAAGCGCTCTCTCTCTCTCTCCCAGTCTTTCAAAAACATAAAAATTATTATCGCACGCATTGTCGAATGTACTTCTCACAAACCTGACAATCAAGTTTTTTTTTAACAAAGAGAAATCACACGTATAAAAGAATAAAACAGCGAGAATCGTTCCCCAAAGAGAAACGACTTATCTCTCGCGCGCGATTATATAGTATATATAAGTAATAACGCGGCTTGACGTAGTTTTCAGCGTCTAGCCGCAAAGATCCGGCAGATAAGATAACAAAGGGGGTAATTGACTCGGGGTTGTGCGTCGCTAATGAGCCTAAAGTCGATTGCTCCTTTTACCGGCGCGCGATCGTTGCGCGTCGCCCCGGGGCGAGCGGCGCGCATCGCGTCGGGTTAACGACATGGTAAAGGCGATTAACGTAGAATCCATTAGACGCGCGATTTGCTTTGCAAAGGATTTAAGGGGAATTGCTTTCGATCGTTAAACTCGTTGTCTCGACAAACTTCCAACTTCTAATCGAGTTTTTATCCCGACGACGAAGCACTCCCTCGCGACGTTACTTTCGTGTTCATGAAAATGAATGGTTGTTTCGCAAGTGTTATATTAAATCAAGCCGGAAGTCAGATTTGATCTGCGCTTCCAAGTTTTGCGAAGTTCGGAAGTTCTGTAAAGAGTTGCGATTTTTTTTGCAAATTTTTCTAAAATTGCGCCTTTTTATCCCTTTAACAAGATTACTCGCGTGATATTTTTATCGCAAACTTAATACAAACAAAAATATACGTTCGCAAAAGAGAATAGTGTTTGAAGCTTTCACGAATAACAAAATGTTTTCCACTTTTCGAGAGAAAATCACTCGAGGAATAGGATGTTTCGATGGCGGCAAACTCGCCGCAGCTTGCTCTCTCGTCCCTTCTCTCCGTGAAGATGTTTATTTATCCACGCCCGAATTGACCATCGACAGCACGGCGCGGCAAACGCTACAAATCGATCCCTCCGCATGCTTTTACTCCTCCCCCAAACCGATCGCGAAAACAAAACGGGCCGTATCCTTCTTCGTCCCGCGCATCGGCACGATTGAATAGAATTTACGAGAGTGCGCTATCACCTCTCGCGGTATACATCGCAAATATATAGCGCGATCTCTTCGAGCTCGCGAGAAAGCTTTCCGCGTCGGTACATTAGAAAGATTGCTCTATATTTATTATTGATCCGTTATATCGGGTAAGAGGCGAACCACCGCGCGAAACAGAGATAAAATCGAACAACGTTCTTTATTCAGAGGACCGCGCGCATAATGGAGAGAACTCAGGATCTTCAAAAACATAATCAACTTTCGAGTGAAGTAATGAAATATCATTTTTATTTTTATCTCCGAATAGCGACAAAATTATTTTCGAGATGGTGCGCATTTGTTAGAGATAGTTGTGTGCTCTCGAAACAAATCCTGTACAAAAGGATTCGATCGTTGACACGCGACGTTCGTATATTCGCATCATATGCTTCGATGTGAGGGGGAGAACGAGATTATCTGCGATAATCTCAAGGCTCGTCGGTGACACGAACAGCTGCGTGCTAACAAGTACGCGGGAGTCTCTCGATATTTCCGACGACGGGAAAACCGGCTGACATTTGTTTCTCTCTCTCTCTCTCTCTCTTTCGCGCGCGCGCGAGCGCATTCCTAAGAATCCCTAATGAGGCTGTGGCACGTCAGCCTGCTTAGAGACGCAGGTATCTGCGAAGATGGGGTGGATAAGGATCGACGGGGACCAAAGTGCGGCTGGCACGCGAACTATGTCAACGGAGTTCTCAACCGGCGGCGATGCAGCCTGCATTGTCTGCGTAGATGGAATAGAGCGTTTATTTCCCGCGAGGTGTCTTGTAAGTGCATCAAAATTCAGCCGTGACGCGGCTTAAAATTGTACACAGAGCGCGGTGTATATAAATGAAGTAAACCGGAGGAGAGAAGCGGCGACGGCGCGCTTCGAACACCGCAAATATAAAACATACACTGCGGGATGTATATTTTTTTAAATGTACTAAAAATATAAATATTTATTGTGAAACTCGCTCGAATCAATTTGATACTTGTGGAGTTGTTAACAATTGGAATAATTCATAAAACGCCTGTGTGTAAATAACTGGAAAAAAAAGCTCGAAAATGTTACGATGATTCGTTCTCTCAAATAAATTTGATAATTACATATCGCGTATTTGTAAACACACACACACACACTTTATTTCCAAGCTATTATTATTACATCTGCGTATGAAGGATTCCCAACAGCTTACGACTCGTGTATAATAACCCGTTACAGTCCAGCTACTTTACTGCGGTACTACGCAGAGAAATTAAACGCAGACGCGCGGTATGTTTCACGCACACCTGCGTTCCGCGTGTTGAATATCAACCCCCACCTTCCCTGTCGCGCTGTGTTTCCTGCGCGTATGTGTCGCGCGTACGAACCAACATTCCGCGCGATCCCCGTAGCGATTTTCAGCGGCAAAACATAATCAAGATAAATGTCATAACGACGTGTATTAAATAATGCTTAAGCAAACTGACTACTGTGGCCCTACGCCAAAGTATAAATTTTGGTCCGTATACAAACGATGTGAAACCACATTATTTCGCGAACGGATAAATAATTAATCAGAATATTGTTGAACTTAGTAACGACAATGCCCTCAAATCCGGTGTCGGCAATGAACATCTTTTTATTGTGACGTACAGAGAGACAAAATAAATATTGGTCCTTTCTTCTCAAAAGCCAACCTCTATTAAAACGTTCGCAAGTTTGCATTCAGGATTAAAGAGATCATTATTCTCGAACTATATGACTCGAGAGTATAAACTAACTCAACCGTTCCCTTCTTCGCCCGGTTGCACCTGGATGCATTTACAAAAGGACTCCTACGAGAGAGAGAGAGAGAGAGAGACCCCGAACGATTCATTCTACGCCGATCGAGCAAAACTTTTGAACGTTATCACGTCGAACTTCCTCGAAAAAAAAAAAAAAAAAAAAAAAAAAAGAAAAACTACTATGACAGAGCGCAGCTTATAATTCCTCGTAGGAGCCGTCGTGGCGAATTAGGACAACAAGGAGACGCCGAAAGTTTCGCCGAGCGACTTAACCGACGAACCTGACTCGCCAGCTCGACGGAAGCTAACGATGCGCCATGCATTTTCCTTGCGCATTTACCGCAGAATGCGGTAAGAACGGGGGAGGAGTAGCGGGGAAGAGACGGGGATTCGCTCGGTGGTAAACAGGAGGAAGAGAAGAGGCCGCAAAGTTTCGGTCGGTCGACGCTGGCTGCAACGAGGTCAGATATTAAAACAACTTCCTGCCCTCCCGCAGCCTCAGAATCGCCTCAACCACTCCCTCTCTTTCGAAATATGTGTATTCGAAATCGACGGCGCACCGCGACTGGTGTTTTTCAGGACGGACTTGCTCGCGCGTTCTGTCTCTCTCTCTCTCTCTCTCTCTCTTTCTTCCTTCCTTTCTCTTTCTTTCTCTGTCTCTCTTCCCGTTGTTCTTAGTCGGGCTTCCTTTCCTCGAGTCCGGAACATCCAATTTCTCGAAGAAGTTTACGGCGTAGCGAGCGTGGGAAAATTGCCCGTTATATATTAAAGACGTCTTCAGAATGGTAAACAGAGCGACTACCTGCAAGAGAGAGAGAGAGAGAAGAGAGAGTGAGAAAGAGAAAGAAAGAGGCAGAGAAAAGCGTGCGCGCGCGAAGACGAAAGATTACACGGCGCACGGAGTCTCCTCGTCGGAGAGAGGATTATCAGACGTGTTTCAACTATCTTCCTTCTCTTGCTCCTTATTCGCTCGTTCTTCTTTGAAAACGCGTCGATGTCATTCGGCGCGAGTACGCCACTCTCATCCTTGCAAAAGTCGCGTAATTTTCCTTTTTTTTTTTTTGTTGCGTTTGCATATGCGTTTTCTCTTCGCTAATTACGTCTGCTCGAGTTGACGCAGAGAACATAAGCACATTATACTAGTTTTTTAGATACAACAAAAACATCAGGATTGTAATAATTTCACGGAAACACTTACGCGCGATACAGAATCAAATCCCGTTGTAACGTGACGGTTTGTTATTCTCGAGCGCGATGTTTCATGCAAATCAAAGAGTTTTTCGTTTGCAACTTTATCGCCTCGAATTCCCGGAACATACATTCTCAGCATTTCTTTCGCGTGAATAGTCACGTTGCAGCTGCAAATCGCGCCCGACAAGAAACTCGTCGAACGAGAGCAGCGTGTTTCGCACGTATAGGTAACACCAGCGTTCGCGAGTGTGTTAGGCTGCAACGTCCGCGCGGAAACCGCGCTCGCTCGGGCACGTTAAATACTGCGCGCGAAGACGTTAATGAGTGTTTTCGCGTTTTCGTCCGTCGAGTTGTTTTTCGGCGATTTCTTCGTCAGCTCGAAGTGCTATTAACTTCCTTGCGAGGCGGGAAAAGAAAGAGAGAGAGAGAAGGGAGAGACACGCGAGTACATTTTCTATCCGGCGCGACGTTGATCGATCGCCGCTAAAATTCACGCGAAGTTCGCGCGCGAAAACTTATGTCCCGAGAAACCGATGAACGAAATTGTTCCGCGATTATAATTCTCGCGAAAGCGTTTCGTCTTTTTAAGCATCGCAGTCACGTATCCCGGATCAAAATACACATTAGCTGCATCCAATACGGGGGAGAGGGAGCACAGCGCTTGGGACGGACATTCCCGTCATTCATAATATCAAAGTCGCGTTTCCGTGCATATATATGTATATATTGTACACACATACATGTACGTATAAAAGCTCGGTAGATCGGAGCATTGATGTCAGAATGATGAGGGTCGGTGGAACTCGTGAGAATTCCGAAAGAAACCGCGAGGACGGCGACGCTTGTGCAAAAGTGTCGGGCAAAATGGAGACGAGCGAACGGAAGAGAGAAGGCGACTGAGAAATCCCGGCATTGACACGCGCGATATCGAGGAATCACGTCGTGAATTCGTCGCCTCCTCCGGTGCGAAGGAAGCATTCTTCCGTACGTCCTGTGAATTCATCTCATTTGCGTGATAAGTTATGATCCGCCGTCGACGGAGAACGTGTGAAAATTCACGTTCACGTGTGTGAAGACACACGTTAATTTATCAAGTGCGAGAATCTTGGTTTTTTTTTTTTTTTTTTTCTAACGCAACTCTGACTGTGATAAAATAAGATTCTGAGGAAAATTTAATTCAACCCCTCGAACAATTGAACACCGACAAATCCGACGCACTAATTAGATGGGATTAGAGAGGCCATCAATGCGTTCGCTAATTATTCTGTCGCGAACGAAGCATCAGTCGTGCGGACGCAAAAAGTCGCCATTTCGAACGCCGGTCTCGTCGTGCGGACGCGCATAATGGCGAGTCGTATGGTCACGTAGTCGCGATCAGTTCCATCGAGTGCGCGAGTGCCCGCGGGCGATAAATCCTCCCCGCGCAAAAACGAAACACGCGCTGCAGTCCTCGCCCGCTTTTGCCAGGACGGAATCGCGACAGGGGTTGCACGAAAATCGGACAGATATAATATGAATATAATAATTTATGGTGTATCGGGGACATCAACGCAAGATGTTGCCGGGTCGGAGCCAGCGACCCTTACGCGCAACCCATCCCCGCGCTCACGACCATCATCCCTCCGCTGATCGTATTACGACGGAAAAGCCTTATCTCTATCCTCATCCTCCACCTGCCACCCGAAGCTTTCGTCTACATTATCTACGCACTCCATACGTAATGCTCCCGGTGGAACAGCTCGCGCTGACGCTTTCGAAACTAATGTGTCTTGTCTCCTTGCGCGAGTCTCGTCGGGGCGGTTGGCTGGTTATTCGCAGGGACGTTTCGGGACGAAACCGAATGAAAAGACACAAAACTCGAGGGTGAATCAAAAGGGGGAAATATATTTTCGATTGTTCCTGAACGACAGATCGTGCGCGTTTCACGTTTCACCACCTCTGTTTGCATGCATTTAGAAATGACACTCCTCCTTCCTTATGTCTTCATGAATAAACAGGATCTCCAATTTAGGTGTTACCTGTTATATTCATTGCGGTATAACGTCAAAGTTGCTATCGCGTCCTGCGAACGCCGGTTCCCCGAACTTCTCTCTAAAGCGTTTCAGAACATTTCCCTGCGTGACCGTAGTCGTCGTCGCCGCCGCCGAGTTGATCGATAATATTCATCGAAGTGTATGCACTCTATATATACCTATATCTGCCTTGCACGCGGCTGAACAGCTCTCGTCGGCGAGGACTGATCAATGCCGGGAACACGACGAGGCGAGATAGAAACGTGAAATATTATTTTAACCGAGGCGAGAATGTGCGAAGAGGGATGATATCGACATCATAGAAAAGAAAAACCAGGTTGGCATAAAGAATCGAGGTGATTAACGTTAGTTGTCTTCATTCGAACAATAAGTTGGCAAAAGTTTGTTGAAAATTGCGAGGAGGAATTTGGAAAAGACTCGAATAAATTTTCGCCAAATGTGACGCAATTATGATACTTTGTGTCACACTTCCTCTCCTAGAGAAAATTTCTTTTAAAAAAACGTACATAGTGAAAGAAATGAAAAGCCTCGCAGATTCGGAGGATTTTGTCCACGGGGCGGTGGTCAACGGCGTAAAAATTTCATCTTCGCGAACGGATTTTTTGCGCGAGAGAGGAAAAACCGGCGCCGTACCGGCGTCGCGTCGCGCGAGAGCGCGTACACGTGTGTAACACGCGCGCGCACGGAATTAATTACGCGGGCGTCGCAGAGAGGCTAATTTGCATATTACAAAATTAAAAAGTTTCGCGACTTTAATTCGGACCCGGCGCGATGAATTTCAATTTTCCGCGACTCCGGTGCGAATTAAACGATCGCTGCAGGAAGTTATTATATTGTACAAACCGACCGCTCTTTTTTTTCTTATATATGTGTACATATATATATATATATAGTATAGTATAGTATATATATATATATGTATACTTAAAACACAATCAAAACTTCAGTGTTCGAAAGCTGTCTCATAAAAAAGTGATTTGGAAGCACGTTGTAAATTTATTTCAAATAAACATGTCGCTAACTTTTTTTCATCACGTTTTATAACTTTTTATTATTTATCCGCTTCTTTAAATTCTCGGTTTTTTTTTTGTCTTTGCACACGCATCGACTATTCCCAATCCTTCGTTCGCGACACAGTGTACCGTTCGCCAGAACGTACTTCAACTGCGCTAACATTTCTGACTCGTTCTTATTTTCCATATTGCGCCAGAACTATATTTTCCGCCGCAGAAAGACGCGGCTGTTCTGGCCGCTTTATTTCGCCTCTCTTACGTTTCGCTTCGCGCGCGACATTATTGCGACCGGTAATGCACGTATTCGAGAGAAGGGTTGCGGAAACACGAATTTTCCACCTTCGGTGTTATTCGCGCGCCGAATGTAACGATTTGCGTTCAATCTGCGACGAGTTAGGCGACCGACTTCGAGCGAACGGTTTCGCCATTTGCGCGATTGCCGCGCGTCGTTGCAATTTTTGCACGTTTCGCGACTGTGTGTTACAGTTGCGTTTTTAATCGGATCAATTCAAGCTGTATACAGATATAATATAATCGGAATGTAATACGTGATGCGATAAGATCGCGCGGAAAGATTGAAATACGGTCGAATTTATCTTCTCTACAAATTACGGCATTTATAAACGCAAAGAACGAACGGAAACGAAGAAGTGAAAGAGGGCGGCGATTAACGCGGTTGCAGACGAGAGTGTTCGAGGAATTTGAGACGTGAAAGACACGAGAGAATGCTGAACGTCCGGGGACCAAGACGAGAGAATGGGGGAAAGCAGCCGTTATATTTCTCACCGGGCGAACAATAGCGCCCTTAAACGGTCGTCGTTTTGCGCGTGAAAATATATATATTCAAAAAATCATCGCGACCCTTGGCAGAACTTAAAGCTGTCCTTGGATGGGGTGGTCTAAGGGGGTTAATCCGTCAATGGCATCTAATGGCCGAATTCTACGGACAGAAAGGCACGGCCGTTTAGATGACGCTCTCATTGTCGCGCACGGAACAAATTTAGCGTGAAAATATGAGGACTTAGCAAACTTTCTCTCTTTCTCTTCCATTGTGCGTCCTGCGATTTGTCCTGCAAAATGCGATTTGTGCCCGCTCTATTCTTCGTTCACAAAAGGGGTGCGTTCGGCTTACGCGGATTTGTTAATGGTTCCTTTATGGCGGAAGAAAGCGCTTTGACTTGTCTAAGATTGCTTAATTGGGATTTTACCCTTTTACTCGATAGCTTCTTCGTAACTTTGGAAATTTGACAAAATTGAGAAAAAAATCAACTTTAAATGCCACTTTTTTTATTTTTTAATAATATTTGTGAGCTGTCGTGCTTTGTGCAAAACGTGTGTAAGATTTCGGGATCGACTTCGCGACCTAATGCCAATTTTTCGAGCACGGTTGTTATGTTATTTTGTCTTTTTTTTTTTTGCATCCGTGTATATATGCGATTGTAATCGAGAAAAATTGTCGATTTTTAAAAGCTACATCCGCGTCGGTCGCGACCGATAAAAAGCAACGTCGATAAATACAATGTACAGATTATTTAAACGAACGAGCTCCGTCTGTATCGGATTTTCGGGGCGAGCGAACGTCGCGCTCGTTTTCGATTGCGCGTTCCCGACATTTTCGCCGACGTATTTTCCCAACGTTTCTCCTCTTCCCTCTTCCCGCCGCTCTCCTCACTCGACAGCGAGTACGCAAAAATCGGTCAATATATTTCAGCGGGACCGGGTATACAGCAAGGGCTGTCGCTATTCGCTGTCATCGATATTTAAACGAAGTCCACCCACTGTTTTGAATGGCAAATATTTACGCCGACTCCGGCAGTTTCCAGATTATGCCGACCTTAAAAGCGGAACTTCGAATCCACGAGCCGAGAATACGAATCGCGACTGTTCAGCATCGAATACAAATATCGACAGTTTTCAAGAGAGCGAAAATCGCCACTTATACATACTTCCTAGTTATATATGCTGAAGAAACATTTTTTCCATATCAAGTGTGTTTTTTTATCTTAGAATAAAATATATATTGTGATTTATGTATGTAAAACTTCAGATTTATATATATCTATATATATATAACTTATATAAAACTTTGGTAACAACACATTTAACATCGATAATTAAATATAAGCGTCGAAAAACAATATACACACATATAGCATAAAAATTTTGCCAAAAATCGAGTTGACATTATTTCTCACGTTATTGTTCATATTTGCACTTTTATTGTTTAGAATTCTATTTTCTACGTGACAAAATTTGTGCATTTTTTTATTCCTGTAAAGTGGCAGTTTTTGAACTGACGAACGAAGCGGGCGACGCGACGGAGCGCGACACGTGTGTGCCATTGACATACATACGTAATTTTATTAGAAATCGGGCGTGTGGAATCGACGAGATGCGAGCGCTCCATTTCCTGTTTGTTTCCGGGCAATCCGAGAGGATGATTAAACATTTTGTTCGGGCCGACCAAGCGCGGTAACTCGTTGTGTACGAGAGCGCGCGCGCTCGCACCATCCGTTTTATATTACGCGATAATTGACAATAGCGGTGCGGCGGATAAAAACGCGCCGGTAATAAACTCTAATCAAAGTCGGTTTGCTGCGAATTTCATATCGCGGAAAACATTGAATTCTCCCGCCCGCGCGCACGAGTCAGCCGCACTAATTACAGTCGGTGGGAATTGTGCGCGGCAACGGTACATGTACAAAGCTTGGTCGTTTCAGTCTGGGATCTAAATGATAACGTTACAGTAATCGTTCGCGCGAATACCGCCGCGCCGGGCATATTTACTCGGACAAGTTATTTTCGCAATGACGAAACGGACTCGGCGTTGTCAACGTGTTACGGCGTTTGAAAGAACTCATTATCACTTGCTAGAGAAAAATCTACCACAAAAGATATACATGAGCGAGATTTGAATAATGTCTCTGATCTTTTTACGTCTAAACTTATAAATTTTATTTGACACGCATGGAAATTAAAGTTTTGTTTTCATTAGGCGTATATTAAAGTAATAGTCTCAATAATGGACTTTTAAAATAATTATAATTATGAGTCTACCACTTACCGTTCTCTCTATAATGATTTTACGTACCTGTAGCTCTCTTCTCTCTCTCTCTCTCTCTCTCTTCCGCGTGCGAAATGCCTTGCGAATTTCATGAGGACCCTCTTTTGCAAAATCGTAATTATTATTAACGTCGTTAGGACCGAAAGTGAGAGACCTTCGAAGAGGCTAGGAAGATCATGGAGAGAGAGACAAAAGGGAATGGGCGACGGACGAAATTTTCATGGGCGCCCACTCGGGCGCGCGTTAAACGATACGCTCTCACCCTTTGGTCCTTTGTGCTCGGTGACAAAATTTAACGCCCTCTTCGTAGGCGCGCCATTAAACCTGGGAGGGAGTTAAAACCGAACTCCCCTCCCGTCGACCTTGTCGCGACGAAAGCCGCCAATTTACACGCGCGCGGCAGGGACGGGCTTTCGAGGACGCGGGAAATCTTGCGGGACGTAATAGAAAATATAAGTGAGGAGAGTATATGTGCTCGCTGGGGAGTAAAAGCTCACCGCACCCTCTCACACGCGCAGTTAGGGATGGGTTTGATCCCTTAGAAAATATTCCTGTTGGAAATTATCGCCGTCGCCACTGTCGTCGGCCTCTTAACGCGGGGCGGTCGCGTATGTGCTGAGAAAACACATTCCGACATGGCTGCGTCGTGGATGTGGTAATGAAGATAATTTCTAGAATGTGGGATATACGACATCCCTCCTGCGACGGCGCGCGGCGCGCGTTGTGTGTTTTATCGAACCTGCGAACGCGCGCGACAAGTGCTCTCGCTCGCGGTTAATGTTTGTTAATCCGTAAAACGTTAAAATTGCGCGCGTTTAACATCGAATATAATTTTCATAAAATATACATACGTATATCTACATGTATAGATTTAAAATTTAAAAAAGCAGCGCGATTGAAAAGCAGCAAATAAATGCGGGATTTACATTGTATATAAAAAATAAATCAAAGATTAAGCGACTTGGTAATTCCAAAAAAAATGTGAAATTTTGCAGCTAAATATTTATATGTGCCGTAACACTATATAAACTGACAATACTTCAATGAACACTCATTTTCTTTATCAATGTTATGGTCAAAGCCCAAAGCGCAAACGATTCTAAGATTGACCGGTCAATGCGCGGAGCATGGTCAATGCCTGAAATAGAGTTTTTAACATACTTTTCAATGTACGCTATTATATCGCAGTGACATATTATAGATTAGATTAGATTGAATCAGGTTTTAGGACGGGGAGAGAGTGAAAGAAACCCTCCCCCGCCCACACGTGTACGATAGTATGTGATACAAAGGAAATATTTTATACGTCTCAAATGTCCATTAACAAAATTGTTAGAAGAAAATGATTACATAAAAGAAAGTAGATTAAGAAGTATTCTCTAGCGCAATCGCAAAGATTAGCAATGGAAAAAGGCAATAGATAAAAATCAAATCGAATATCTATCAGTCGCAGTGTCTACAACTGCAGCGTTTTTCTTCCGCGATAAATCGCGGAAGATAACGTTTACAGTTATCCGGGGAGGGGGATGGGCGATACTAAAAAACACCCTCCCAAAAAATTGTACTTCGAGCGAAGCGCGGACCGTCTGGCGCGTGTAATTCGCGCTTTTTTCCGGATCGGTCGGCGCAATATCGCGAACGAGAGGAGATTTATCGGATCCGCCGGCCGCATTAGGAAAGAGCGGCGACGAACAAGAGGGGGGAGAGGAACAGAGCGTCCAGGATATCGATGACAAATAAACGCGCAAAATCTCCCGTTTCAAAGCCTCGGTTGCGCTATACTATCGGGTTTAACTAGCGCGCGGTTGCATATTCGGCCGCGATGAATCCTAAGGGGTACCGAGACGGATTAGGCTCGCAAGAAACAATTCGGAAACTGTTCTCCGATTTTCACGAGCTTTAGACACGCGATGGAGATTTTTATGTATGGGTTCATAAAAAAAAACTCTAGGCGACCCTAAATGTGGAATTCTGCAAATGAATTAACAAATCTTCGCAGAGTCAGGTTCAACCTGTCGCAATTTCCAGCGCGCGGCAAATTAACGAGGTTTGTAATAGTTACGATTTTACGAGAAGCGCGCTTTATGAAACTTGCATTGCTCGCTACTTGCACACGTGACGACTCTTCGTTCTGAGAATTTAATGAGTCGCGCAAACAGACGAAATCGTTGTTGCGACACTAACGTTGTGATAATATCAGAGAATCTTGAAATCTTATTTATATTCTTAATTTGAGAGAATATTCTAATATGAGAAGATAAAACAAAATACATATAAAGAAATATGTATTTTATATATATGTACGTATATACATAATATAGTATATATACACATAAATAAAATAATTATTATTCTCTCTCTCTCTCTCTCTCTCTCTCTCTGCATTTAATTTTGTCCCGCAAACTATTTCTTTGCGTGTTGCCACAAGCAAAACCACAATGAGAATTTTCCGGAAAATGTCGCGACAGTTTCCAATGTTTTCCGAATTCAACCGAATTTCCGAAGCGCATCGTTCGTCCAAATCTGTCGGAGAGTATATGCGACATGGGAATTCGGTTTCCGATTTCCTCCTCTGTAATCTCAGGCTGGACGAATCAAAGCTCTCTCACTTTCTCGCTTTTCTCTTCTCTCTCTCTCTTTCTCTACTATCCTCCCAAAATGCATTATCGAATTAGCCAGTGGCTGCGCTCCTTTGACGCCTGGATGCTGGAAGCGGGAAGAGCGATAGTGCAAGAGTGTGAGGTCACAAGAGGAAAAGGACACGCTCAGGAAAATTCGCGCGATCGTTCAATAGTGTTATCTTACATAGAGCTCCACTATTTCATCCCATTTTCTCTCTTTTTTTCTCATTTTTTTTCTGACTCTCTTCTTTTTCTGAACCATTCAAATCACTCTGATGAATTATTTGTAACGCTCAATTTTAATCGCGAGTAACAATTGAAATAGAACTTAAATTTTGATATGAGAACGCAAATAGTTATTTTCATCTGTTCCCGAAAATTATTACTGAAATTCGTCATCGTTTATACGTCCGTAAAATTATTTACAAAGATATGTTTTGTCAGACAGATAAAGTGAGAAATTGGTTCAATTAGAGAGTTAACATGTGCCTACAGCATATATTTGAAAAACTGTGTTACTTATAATTTATAAAATTTTCGATATTTTATCCTCTTTTCGAATTGTTTACATCCTAAGTTATATATATTTTGCAAATCTCTTTTGAAAAAATAAGTTAATAGCGAATTTAAACCGGTCAATAGGAGTTTAACACTGGATGTTTGTGCAAAATAAATAAATGTATACATATATATGTATATGTATATATTTATTTATTTTGCATCAAGCATCATTAGGCTTCTATTGACCGGTTTAGAATCGATGTTAGTTTTTAACATAAGCCTTATTTCTTCGTTAATTTGTTAAAAATAAATTAATTTTAAATACACAATGTTACATTACAATTCCTTATATTTCCTGCTAAATACTTTAAAAAATTGTGTAAAACAAAACACATAATATATATTTGATAAAATTTGAGGTCTTGTTTGGTTGAAACATCGTTCTTTTTGAATTTTTAAGGGATTTTATTCCTCAGTAGCGTCATTTTACATCCCTTCTACTCGCGTATCCGCGCTATCGCCCCCTGTCTCATTTTTTTGGTCAGCGCTGGAGACGAGACACGATGATCCTTTTATTAATGCACCGATCAAAGAACCGCAACTTCTGACCCTTTGCTAAAGTTGTACCTTTCGTGTACATTTTTCCAGAGTAATCGGCCCTCGGGATTTTTTTGTTCGTTACAAAAAGAGAGAAAGAGAGAGAGAGAGAGATAAAAAAATGGTTTTAACCGTTAAAAAAAAAGTGCACGAGCAGTGGAGGGAGGAAGTAAAGGTGCTCGACGGCAGAACAAAGGGACGAGATTCCGAGCAGGAAATGGCGGGTACGAGGATGCTGGTAATCTAGCACGGCGTGCTCTTCGCGACATTATCCGCCGTCTGATTCTGCGGTTCCTTTTAGTCTCGCCGGTGTATTATATCCTCCAACGCGGTTTAAACGTGCACGAAGATGCACTTAACTGCGACGTTGCGCGGTGACAACATGCGATCAATGTTTGCGTCTTATGTCTGACAGTAACGCATTTTTAGACAGATATGTTAATTCACGCTGTAAAACCGTATTTCAACTTACAAGAAGAAAGTTTTCGACTTTTTTTGTAATACTTGTATACTTTAAATTATTAAATATTATCATTATGTAAAATCATTGTATAAATATGTAATTGATATTATTTAAATCTATAACGGCAATTATTTTCCATGGATTTGTGAGCGTCGCACAAAATTGAGAGAATTAATACTCGGAAATCCAATCTCATTCCGCCGAATAATTAACAATGAGAACGATGACCTTTTTTTGCGAGACATCGCACGCGCTAACGAGCAAGAACTCGATCGGTCGAGCGAGGCAGGATTTGATAAAAACCTCTCAAACAATCCAAGCAACCATAAGAGTATTTTATCTAACATTCGTGTTCGTATTTCTTTTCTCACGTGTGATTTTTCTATTTTTCTCGAAAACAATTTAATAGTTTTTTTCTTTTTGGAAACATCGCGCTATTTTTTATGCCGCGAATTCTATTTCCTTCGTTCTCAGGTTTTGTATTCCGCGTGGGGAATTTAATTTTTGGAAATAAAGTGTAAACGAGATTCCACACGCCATTCTTCCTTCCAAGAGCTCTATTTCCTCTTCATCAACCCTTACACGTAGCGAAAAGAATTTCATTTTTGAAAGTAAACTGAAACTAGAAAAAAGTACGAAAAATAAAGGAACACATACCTTGTGTTTCACCAGATATATAATTCTGATTTATTTTTAACACAGTCAAGAATTTTACATATAATTATTAACACTAAAAATTATTTAAAAAAAGTACAAACTATTAAATAAACAAAACTATTTTTATCTCAAGAAAGAATTTACTAAAAAACTCATTGATAAAGAGTAATATAATACCTTCGAATATCCGAATACAATTTTTACGAAACACTTTAATGGAACGTTTTCGCGCCAATTTGCATGAATGAACCTCCGTTCGTTCGCTGTAAAACTCAGCTGTCCAATGCACATTTGCGAGCGTGATGTGCGCCCCCGTCTTTGATATTTGCAATAGAGGTCTTTGATATCCACCAATTATCGCAATGGACCGGCGATCGCGTGCGATCGACAGGTACTCTCGATTCGCGCGGATCAAGCCACTGCATTTTCACGGCGATTTATCGAAACACGTCTCGCGCGCGGTGATTTTTTCCTTTGTTAACCACGGAATCTCTCTTTGCTGCTCGCGATAGAAAGGGAAAAATAGCGGCGAGCTCAAAAAGTGATCTCGCGACGCTCGGTTTAATGGCGGACGAGTCCGGTCGGATATCGAACGCTGGCGTTTATATAAATCGATCCTGTAAGATCTCTTTCGTTCGAGCGATTGCCTTTCGGCCAGCGAGATTTGTTGGTCGAACTCGAATTCGCTGGCCGCGATTATCCGTCCGCGGCTCTTAAGTGGACCAAGAAGTGAAATTTTTAGGTGCCATAATTTTTTACACGTCGCCGCTACCAACAAACAACGAATGCACGCAGAATTGCGTGTCGTCGATTTCTTTCAAATCTCGCTTGAACAAGCGAAATATATTCCAGGTTTCTAACACAGTCTAATTTTTTCTGTCTTATTTAATAAATGACGGATAATCCGACAATTTTCTCTATGAATGATGATAAAGGAGATATTGTTATTGCTCTCATACAAAATGCAAACGCATTTCGCAATTTAGATGTAGTTGAGTATCATCCCGAGAAGCGATAACGCGTAATGATACGGCATTATGATAATAAACGCGGAAGATTGCGCGCGCCCGTCGAAATCACTCCGAAAGTTCGCGCGTGCATGGCGCCGTCACACGTAAATCAGATTCAAACTCCCACGACTGACACGCGTCGTACGCCGCGTGCACAGTTCCGAACTTTCAACAGGTTGCTTTTAAAGCTCGCATCGACAAAGGCAGATCTGGCCCTGGTGCAAAAGATCCGCGCGCGAGTGTGCAACTGTCAATCGGCAACTTGTGGATTCTTTTATCCGCCATTCCGGGACCGATCGCGCGCACAGCCCCAAATACCGAGCGATCACTAAATTCAACCTTGCGAAGTGAAAAGAAAAATAAATACACTAGCTGTTTCGTATACAAAATATCGAGTCATATAATGTACTTATTTTTTTTATCAAAATTCCAATTTTACGCAGTACACATTCGATGCGAATTTTATGCGTGTTTGTAACAACAATAACAAATCGATCGGTTGAAACTCGATAATGTAATTTTTCGTATTTATTGTATTGCGAGAGAATATAACGCGCGATATACCTATACCTACGCGCAACGCGTTGTCGAGCAAAATATAAAGCGCGGTTTGCGTCGAACCCGGGCGCTTACTCTATTTTCATTCGCGCATTCTTCCATCTTCCATCTCGCCGATAGATTACAGATCCGCGTTGAATTTCGTGAATCTCGAGAGTGATGCTTCTCCCTATGATAGCGCGCGACGGGGAGGCAGTTTGTGGCACGATACGTCGATGCTTTCTCGAGTCTACGGTTCGCGCGAGAGAAAGTTGCAAAATTTCATCTTCTGACTTCCGACGAAGACAGGCGAAAACAAGATGCCGCTTCGTCTTTCGGGTGGCGCGCGTAAAGAGAACACAAAGATTATTTTCGCATTTTGTCTCCCGCCGCTGCAGTCGCGCTCGCAACTTACGCGCGCAAACAAATTGCACACCGTATGCGCGCACTTTATCACGCATTATTACTCATCCGTTCCTAATGGTTTCTCCATGCGAAATGTTTTTCCTCAACTTTGCGTTTCCAAATCTGCGCGTTTTCTTCTTAAGTATTGAATAATACGGGGATTTCGGCTCAGAGAGTCAACAAAACGTATATTACGTTCTGTCTGACAGTCGTATAACATTACCACATGTAAATACATGGAAAGTACGTTAGAAAAAAAGTCAGCATATTGTTCATTACATGGTTTACATTTGGAATGGCCCTTCCAAATGAACAGATCGATGTTCATCTGACTCTTACTGCTATTCTTCATAAGTATTTCGCTGTTCCAAATGAACAGAGCGAAGTCCATCTACTTCCATCTAACAATTTGACAACCAACTGATTATACTGCATGAACAAGATCGATGTGCATTCGCTTACTTTATTTTTTAAGAAGTATTTGACTGTTCTGAAGAACCAGACGATGTTAATCCTCTTCCTCTTTTACTTCCCAAATATGAAATTACTTAGGAATTAGATCGGGATTTCGAGCCAAAAAAGTAACATAATGTACATTCTGTTCTGGTGTGTCGTACGGCAATTTCTTCACCATTGAATGAACGGAAAGTACGTTATTAAGAAAGTAAGTATATCCTATATTACATCGTTCACATCTCAATAGCTTTTCAAAATGTACAGATTGATGTTTGTCCGACTAAAATATATTATAATATAAATTTATGCAAATATACTGAAAGAAATAATGAGACATTAAGAGCTAAATGTTGAATGTACGTACTAATCATTTCTTAACATGTAAAATACTACACATTAAAAAACAAATCAACTCGAAAATCTACATTACATTCTTAGTATAGGTATATCTCATAAAAAACCAACGTTTTGCGCTTATATAATTTAAGAATCAAGTGCAAAAAAACATCTTGATCAGAAGTTGAATTTGCATTCTG
>QVNV01000137.1:0-10862 GCA_014825455.1 Pseudomyrmex pallidus | reverse complement strand
TGTGTGTGTGTGTAGACGTCGCAGTTTTGTGGCATAATGTCGAACAAACTCGGGAAATGTTTTCGATGAAAGTTTGTGAAAGAATAATTTTAGAATAGTCACACCAATGAGATTGAGCGGGACAGTTCGTTCAATTGTCGTGGAGCACGACGGCTCGGAGTATTTTTGCGGGAAGTCGAACGTTCTCCGCAGCAAGAAGAAAAAACGGTCGTCCGAGCAGGTGAAGCAGCCAGAGAACGAGAGGGAGAGACCAAGTGGAAGCAAGTTTCAGGCAGAAAATCGCCCTTCGAATCGCCTTCACGAACTACGTAGAACTTTCGGTGTCTTGATAAACAAGTGTAATCACAATTGCATCGGTTTTCATGTTTAGCGCCGTGTGACAATAAAGAATGCATCACATTACACACCTACTTGGTATTCATAAGATCGATATTTCTTCGTTTCTCGTTTGCATCTTTGCGTCGCTGAATTTCTCTGGTGCCTCGCTTTAATATCGACTGTCTTAATCGTTATTTTTTCCAAGAGGCTTTTTGCTCTTATACTTTTTCGACGAACCCGAGAATATTACATAATGATTTAATATATAGCTCGACGCTACAAAGTCGCGTTTTTTATACATTGAAAGCGTAGCTTAGAACTGACCCGTCTCATCCATCAACTGGCAGTTCTCATCCTTGATTCTTTCTCTTCAAACAAAAACTTCTCAAAAATTGTCTACCATCACAAAATTGCCGTGAATGCAATCGTCGACTATAAATTGCAATCGAAAAATGCTTGATCTGCGCTTTTTTAAGCTGCTTGAAAAAACTTGAAGATCTTAACGGAACGATTTTTAACGATTTTAATTAAGTATAGTAAAACATGGTACTATTTTTTTAAACTACACATTTATCAAATAAATTACATCTTATATTATTTCACGAATCCACGCATGATTAAAATCTAATGACAAATTTCTAATGACGATTAAAAAAAATTATTTTTACTCGAGAGATTTGAGTGTTCTGGAAAAATGGATCCGTTAACAAAGTTAAGCATATAAAGTCCTTCTTAAGTGACGTGCCATTTACGGGCAAGGTCCGAGTGGGCGAGACGGAGGCGATATGCAGATAGAACGCCCGAGGGCGGCGGGAACATAAATGCGCCACTGTGTGCACGTACGTACACGAAATAAAGCGTGACGCAGACCGCCGTAAGATTCGAGACATGCAATTATAAGCATCTCACACGATACCGGGTGGACTGTGCAACGCACAGTCACGGTTCGCTATATCACGACCGGCAGAACGACGGACGGGGGTAAATTTGACCGTTACAGAAAAGCACGGGCGCGCGCTGCTGTTGCGGCGCGGCGCGCAAAATGCGTGTATGCGTGCATGTACTACACGCGCATCGCATGGACAGGTGAACACACCATGACCATCGGTGGCCAGCGCCCGTAACGACTATTAAGTTTGTGATTGCTCCTCGGGATTTTTTCTTGTAATATCCACGGGAGACGGTCGTTCGGTTATTATTGCTGATTATTATGCGCTTTGCTCCCTCGTGATTATTTGCCCGCGTAATCTTGCAGCGGCTCGCTCGAGATTGTTGACTATTATCCGTTCGGTACGTGAAATGATTCTTCATGGGAATTTGAATCTGAATTTGTATTTGTCGAGCGCGATCTCATTTCCTCTCTTCAAAACCGAATGCTCGAACATATGAGCTCGCGTACGAATCTGCCGGCGCGTTGTTCTCCGGAGCGAGGATCCGTTTCTCTCTCGTTTCGCAGCCGCGTTGGATCTCCGAGGAAATGCCGACTTCCTCCTCATTTAAACACGGGAACATCGATATATCCGTGGGGGATTTCGAGTTTCGAGTGCGCGCTCCCCCCATCGGCCTGCCACTTCCGGTCCTGGTCAAGCAGACCGGAACACACACGGGGTCCCCGGGTGCACCCGTGACGTCAGCGTATCGTCAAAAATTAGGGAGAAACCGATCTGCAGGGGTTCCGCGCCAGGATGTAGTTAATACCGCGACTTTAACTCGTACCGAAGACGATTACCGGCCCGATCATTTTTCACGGCTATGAGCGGCATAATGAAAGAGTACGTTCGTAATGGTACGCGGAACGGTCTTGAAAAATATCAAACGTTATCGTCCAGTCAATTTCTTCCTATATTCCCGTCACACATCTTTATTAACGAATTAACATATTCAATGAAAAAGAAGGAATCTTATTTCAATATTTTACGGTTCGCAGTTTCACACGTTTTATAATTATTAGATCTCGCTATCTTTTTCAAAACCAATAACATTTCAATGCTGATATTATAAAAGTCTAATTCTTGCGTTTCAGAACACGTTACGTATTTTTCTCGTATAAATAAATAAATTCCTTGCATAAATAAATAAAAAAAGTAACACATACATTTCTTGTAATGACTGTGAACTTAAAATACACTACTTGCACACAAGTAAGCTTATGTTAACGTTCGGCTTCTTTTGCACGTTCTCGCAGGCACGTTTGGTCTCTCGCTACGCAGAGGAAAACCACTTTGTGAAAAAATGATCCGACAGCTGACACCGCCGTGGAGGAAGAAGAAGAGTGAGAAACGTCGAACGAAAGCGACGAAGGAGTCGCGAAGAATAAGGTAAGAAAATTCGAAACTCTACCCTTTGGCCATCGGCGCGAGCACCTGGCAGCATATGTGCCAAATATAAAAGAACGAAACGTTTTCGGTCTTTCTATTTCGCTCTTTCGCGAAATTCCGTGTCCCGCTTGGGAGGAGAGCGGGTTCCGAAAATTCTGCGGAATCACCGATGCGTTTCACCGCGCGGCTTTCTTCTTCGTGCGGTGAAATTAACGGAAGCGCGCCGCGTGTCGACTGATGGTCGGTCAGCTGTTGGCCGTGATTGTTGCCAACCGCGTGTTCAACCGTCTCTACCGTGCGGGAACACGAGGTCTGATTGCACATTTTACATGAAACTTCTTCTTATCGGAAAGAAAAACGTTTTCTCCGCCATGAGTGCATGTTGAGTTCAACGTTAATTCGTCCATCACGCGTCGACCAACAAAAGTCTCGACCGAACTATTTCGTATAATAGAACACGTGCAGCACGTGTAGGGTGGAAAATCGTGTGGGAAACGGCGACTTCGAGGAGACAGAAACTGGACAATAGATCTCACGTGTGCAATCACCTGCACTTGCATAGGGTGTATCCGGTGTTTCCTCCGCACCGTGTGCGAAGGAAACAACATCCATCTTTTCCAACGCGCGCGTCAGATAGCGAAAACAAACAGGAGAGGCGGTCGCGTGGGTCTCCTCGTGTTGTTGCCGCAGATTTGCGCGGAAACTCGATATATTCGGTCAGTGTGTTGGGTCATCTGCTCTCGTAACAAAACGCCTGATGCTTCGCGTTCAAGTTCGGTTTTATCTACGGCGTTTTCTTAAATTACGCACACGTAGACACACGTTTCAAAGGAACGTAACGTTTTGTCTTACAGGTTTCTTGACGCATTTCCTTCGCTGTCAAAAAAGAAATACAGTATTGCGGAGGTTGTTTTGTACGATATATGCCAAATATCTTTTAAGACATCTAAGACATCATAGATCGGGGAGTATTGAAAGGGATAGAGACGAAAAAGCAGCTGCCGCTATAGGATGCAGATGTTCTGTGGAAATTTTGTGATTCCACTAACGTGTTGTAAACAACCGAAGCACGCGTCACATGACTACATTCGCAAAAAGAAGATTCTCAATTATTTTATTCGTATTTAAGAAAATTTATTCAATTTAAGTGCTTCGGAAAGTTTCCATCCAGTCCTTCGCGGCGTGTTGCTTTCTTTTGCCAACGCAAGAAATTACAAAAACAAAAATCTTCGCGTGGCGTAGTGCTTTCTCTTAAAAAATCTTCAAAAGGCTCAGCTAAAAAAATACAAGAATACTTCATTCTTTATGTCTTCAACCGATTGAGACTAGAAATCGGTTAAGACTAAACATAAATCGATCGGATCAGTCAGTACTTAAAAAATTGCAAAATAAAAATTTTTTCTCTTTCCGAATGCCTGAATTTCGCGGTATATATTTCACGGTAGTGCCTCTTGATATAATATATCATTTCACACGTGTGTATTAGCACGAGTCCATTAATTATGTGACATAATTTTCACGCGAAGGAAATCAATAAAGCAAACCGTATCTCAGCATGATATCTTCGTCAGATCTAATTAACTCGACGTATTAATTTGCACCTGATAAGCCTTTGTTGTTTTTATTTGTTATATATAAAGTCGGTTGACCGATAGCTACGTTAGTAGTCACCATATATATCAGAGGAAGACGATCGCCGGTAATTGAGCCAGTTTACCCACGGCGCAGAAATCGTGCGTGCACCGGAGCGGAGGAAGCGTTTAACACAGGATGTTGCTCTACTATACTTTGCACTCTGTGCGTGCAGCATTTCTTTTTTATTTTTCTCTTCGCTTCTTCGGCGCGACGCAGCGTCCTTACCACTTGTACGGCGGAGAACATGGAAAAATTGTACGTCAGAAATTAACCACTTTCCGGAGCAAGCAAAGATGCAGTGACACCGTTTCGCGTCGAACAACGCCTCAAGGTCAGCAGCGTCGTAATTTCAGTCAATTTAGATCTCTTACGGCACATAGATCGTGCACATTTACATCTCCGCGATTTGTAATTTGCGCGAGTTTTGTTTTACGGACGTCAGATTACTGATAATCAATCGTTTTTCTCCGGTGATTAACGAGCGTTCCTCGATAGTCTTCCTGCGCGAAGTAACATTTAATGTCTTGATTGTAAAATGTAAATTCTGTAAATTTTTTTTATCATCCGATCGAGAAAAAGTAGTTTGACGAGTAATGACGTACGTATTGGAAAACACGCGTGTGCGAAAATAATTTTACTTTTATAGCGTTCTGGTTTTTTGTTTTTGTTTTTTAATAGATGTGAACGATAATTGCGCGCATTTTAGAAAAATCTCATTTTATTCGAAGAGATGTAAGGAGCTTCGGAAAGCCAGATTTGTTTGCGGTAAAGCATAAAGAGAGCAAAAACGTATGGTTGAAATCCGAACAATGCGGGAGGAAGGCGTGACGCTGTGCTTTACGAATCTCTGTCGAGATCCAGCTGCCGGTACCTTCCTACCTACATTGCATTTACCGTCGACCTTAGCTTCCACCTCCGCGATAGTTCGTTCAGATAGGCTGAATGCTAGCAAATCTGCCGACTAGCTGCCCCCGCTACAGAGGGGGTGGAACAGCTGTTTCGTTCAGAAAAAGAAGAGCTCCGGTCGTGTATATTTAAAGATCCCACTGTCCTATACGTTGATTCTACACGCTTTCAATGAGCTGTTCAACAGCACACACAGCGAAGACAATGGAACATATAACGGCATTAGATGTTTTTTTTTATAAAGATTAATAATTTTTGCGATAGAGAGAGAGAGAGAGAGAGAGAGAGAGAGAAAAAGATAGAAAAAAAGAGAGATGGAAATTATATAATATTTGTCGATGACTTGTTATTTGAATTTGACAACGTAATTTCTTCAAAAGTAGGAATTTCATATTTCTGTTTTGCAAAAAATGTGAAATTACTGTTTGTCAAGAATTTAGTAATTTGATTATGAAAAGCAAGTCGTGTTTCCTAGTCAAAGCTCGTGAAGGAAACAGGAGATCTTGCTGAGCAGAACGCAGTCAGGATCGCCAGATGCTGTTGTTAATTAAATCACAAACAGAAGCAGAAGGTTTCACACGACTTGATGGATTGCAGGCCTCAAACACGCTATCATCCTTAAAACCGAGGAATTCGTGTACGATGAAGTGCACAAAATAACTCGCCGAAAGCGACTTGTAAACGGGAAAACGCGTACGAAAAGAATTTAGAGAATAATAATTTTGCTGTTTGGACTTTCTTTTTATTTATTTTTAAAAACAAAAGATGAATGCGAAGGAGAGGGAGAGATCCGTAGAAAGATCAACGTTCTGATGCGCGACAGATGTCGGGAATAATTAAATCGCTGTCACGAACGATCTCTGTCCTCTCCGTCATTTTGGCGTAACTCGGTTCTCGTATTTCTATACGGTCGAAGCAGGAACAGGAAGACACGTCCTCTTGAGGGAGAAAAAAAACTGTGAGGAGTTCTGAGAGAAGGAGAGGGGACCATCTTGTCGTGCGCGGGTACAAAGTAATCCGATCTTCCGGGCACTTTTGCGGCTTCTATCGGACATTAATTGTGAGATTATTTTGATACAAAAATGAGGAAGAGACAAGAAGAGAAATAGAGTTTTGAAAAAATGTAGAATTAGACCAGAACTCAAGACGTTTGCATTTTTTGTCGCATATTACGATGATAATTACGATGACAAAGACACAAACGTTATCTCTTGCAAATTTCTCGATCACGTTGCGTTATCGCGTCCAACTGCAGCAATTGCAAACGTGTGCGCGATCGGATGGTCGCTCGGTAAAGGTAAACTCGGTAAAGGAAACTCGGAACAGTCGTTGTCAGACGCATAAGTCTCGCAGACTCCTGGGAACGCGATTCCCGCCAATTCTCGACGGATGCTCGAGGCGGTGTAACGGCCGTTGGTCCGAGATGCTTCGAAAGTGGCAGGTGCAACTCGGGCCAAACTTCATTAAACACAATCCCATCTGCGCCCTCATACTCACAACGCGTCTCTGCCGTAACTCTTGTGAGAGAACGAGACAGACGAGGAGAGAGGAGTCTTAGCAACTCCGGAACCTCCGGTTGGCATATCTGTTCGGTTCTTTTTTTTTGGTCCTCTTTTATCTTTGCTCACGAGACAGGCAGATTGACTTGTCCGACGTAGAGTCGCTTGGAACACGGTCGCGTTGCGTGACAACAACTGAGGCGTGACAGGTGTTTATTCTTACGCAACGGGAACAAGTAGAAATGAATCCTCAATTTTTTTTTACAATACTAAGACACATAAAAATAACTTGAATAGCGCGCGGGAAGTGTCTTAGAAACTGTTTATCAGAAGTAACACTTTCGAACTTTTCGGACTCAAAGGATAGCGAGACGTTCTACTGCGAGGCAGGATGTTCAAATTTCTTAAATATAATCTATTACTCACGTGTGTTTTTTCTGTATTTTAAAATAAATAAAAGAAATTACAATATCTCGCGTAAAAACAGATCGTGTCAACGTCTATTAAAAGACACCGAAACGTTTCGCTTTCTGAAAGTAATCGGAGAATAGGACCAAGAGTCAAGCTGCTAGTTCGGCACAAATTATTTCTCGGAAGGGAGAGATGTAGCCACGTGGCTGGTCCTCCTGGCACGCGTACTCGGTTCTTCAGATCCTCGAAACTTTATTGATTTTAGAATTCTAATCCGAAAAGACAGTGCAGCCGCGGGCAAACAATAAGTATTCGATCAGATATTACTTATAAAAATTCAGTTAAAGAGATAAAAGAAAAAGAAAATAAATATTGACAAAGATTGTCGCTCTAAACAATTGCGATCCGTAAATCGCGATATCATTGTACGAACAATAGCTTTTCGACTACAGAGTAGCTTGCGCGTGCACGCAGTTGATACAATAAGAACTACGTTTGTCATTTTGCAAAAGAGTTTCCGCTAGGATCTTTTCTTCTATTTTCCTTCGAACTTGCACGAAATACATAATGCACACGGGACATTGTCCATAGCTCCGCCATTTGCGCGATGTCGTAAAAGAACCTCAGTTTGAACGAGACGGTACATAATAGGCTTCACAAGATCTTTAAACTTTAAAGGGACGCGGTACCGCCGGAACAGCTGACGCTTCTTTTGCCGCATACAGGTAGGAATAAATTCAAAATTAATTTGAAAGACGCTCGAGTCAATTGATGTCGACTAGAAAAAGACCGGAAAAGTACGGAAAAATATGACAGGAAATATCCTGTCGCTTGGAAACGGATCAATGTCACCATCACAATATCTGTTCTATTTCTATTCTATTCTCAGCACACAAGCACGTCCTGTTTTCGATTAGATATTACATTATCGTGTCAGGACTCGCGCGCGCGTTGCACATTTCCAGTCTTATTTGTTTCTAGTGTACTTCCCTTAGTTCTCACGGAAATAAAACCGATTGCTCCCTCCTTCCCCTTGACATGATAGCGAACATTCCTCCCGACCAATTAACACGGATAATCATGAATTTTGCTGCTGCATCTGCTGCGACCGATATGATATCCAGGTGTTAAACGAAGGGAGTGGCCTGTGTAACGTTTGATACTTTTTTTTTTTTCCGACGGAATCGGTATGAAATACGATCGTTTTCCGGTCTCGTACGTGTCGTTGAGGAAATAAATTTATCTACGAGCAACAATTTTTTTTGTTACGAGAATGTATCGAGGGAATTTTCGTTACACATATATATATAACGTATAAATAATATTTAACATTTACAAAACACACGTAACGAAAATCGGTCTTAATTGAATTCAATATGTGCGAAGGGTACGCTTCACAGAACGCATCCTGACTGATCGATGTTCACACGATTGCGCAGATGGTCTCGTAAATGTTACAATTTACCAAGTAACGAGATAATTGAGGGTGGGCGTAACTGTGACGGATACACGGAACGGGGGGAAGATCAAAACCTCGAACTATTTGTTAAACCAGCTAATTAAAGAATGTGTTTCCCAGCGACATATGCAGCCTTTATTTCTTCATCACGTGAAGAAATCGACAACTGTCGATGCAATTCGCAGATCACAATGAAGTACTTAAAAAAAACATGCGAATAAAATCACTTACAACGCGATTTTGATTATTAAAATATTTACTGTATATTTGTTATTGAATAAGATCGGTAAAAATGTCTGTTATTATAGTGGTGCTATTTGTACACAACAACGTAATATATAATTTAGTGCGTTTTTGCAATGCCATATTATTGATTCGCTTTTTGCGAAGTTTTTAGAGTCCGCATACGCCAGATCTTTTAACTTAACGTCGTTTGATCACGAAAGACTATCTGGCAGAATCTTCAGATACCATAAAATCGAATGTTTTCTTGCGCCATATTAGAAGGGAAACGACTAGTATCAGAAGAAGAACAATACCGACAACTATTGCACCGATCAGTACACCGCTGTTTTAAAAATGATATGTTTTTGTTTATTACGTAGAGAAGATATCTAATAACAATATATAAATCTTGTCATCACACACCTGTTCTCCAGCAATTCTTGCTGCATTGATTAAACGCAATCAAGCGAACATCGGAGATAACAACGTCTATCTGGTTCCCAGTGATATTTATGATAGTGTTACCTTTGCATACGAATACGCCGTCTTTTACCGAAGTGGAAAATAACTGCAGGTGCTTGACCGTCCTGTTCGCACTCATTCTTTTCTCTGTCAAATGTTAAAAAAAAAGTTTTCTGTTACAGCACGTGTTTAAATAAAATTGAAAACTCGAAGTAACTGAGGGAAATAACAAATGTATTACATAATATATATAATGTTTGTTGCATTATTACACACAATTTAACATACGATTATACAACGTACGTTTTGCAGACGGGAAATTTTGACTGTCTAAGTGCACGTCGATGGAAATAAAATCAAGAAAGAATCTGGCATCGCGATATTTGTAATAAAAAACGATTACATTTTCCTTGCTGGCATTGTCTGTTTTAACAGATTCTTTCCAACTTAGAGTCATATCGTCCATCTTTTTACCACATTGGCCTCTTGTTCTTGCGCTTCTCGGAACTATCAACGTTGTTCTATTTGTCTGCAAAACACATGATACACATTTAATTAATAAAATACGTTGCTGTGCTTCCGATAAAATCGATTGTAAAAAATCAAAGATTTTTTTCGCATACTTTTTTTTTACTATGCAGTTTTTGTTTCTTTACGAATATGCGACGTAACGTATGTGTAGGTGTTTTTTTTTTGTTTTTGTAGAAAAGTATTATAATTATACTTTACCTGATAATTTTCCATTACGTATTGCAAATTTATTCGAATTGACATACTAGTCAGAACGCACGCTGTGTTAGTTTTAATATCCCTAACTACGTAATCAAATGCAGGATTGTTCTTTTTCGAACAATTTACTCTGTCTGATTGTGTTGATGTTGTAGAATCTTCAGTAGTCACAGTTGGTAGCGTAGTTGTTGATACAATCGTTGATTGTCTTGTTGTAATTGTACTTGTAGATGTATTTTCGCATTCGGAAGTCGACGGTTGTTTCGTGCTCGTTGTAATTTTCGGCGTTGTAAATGACGTTGTTACATTCATTGTAGTATTTGTTACAATTTTTGTTGGAGAAAAATTTAATGTAGTACTTGTTATGAATGGAGGAGATACTGTAGTACTTGTTATGAAGTTTGTTGTACGTTTTGTTGTAGCCATTGAAGTACTTGTGTTGAAGTACCTTGTTGTGGATGTAGTTGTTTCCTTTGTTGTACTCGCTTCTGTCGTTGTTGTTTCTGTAGATTCGATACTAGGGGTGTACTCTGTCGTCGTGGACAATGACATAGATGTAGTTGCCACGGTCGTTGACTCCTCCGTATGTGAAACTGAAATTGTTGCATTGTTGATTTCAGTTTCCTTCGTAGAACTTATGTACATGTATCTTCATACTGAAATGCGACTTCCTCGGGTGTGCACGCAACTGTCAGAATACACAGTTCATCGATATTTGCACACACATATTATATTAATTATTTAATTGAGACAAATAATCTCGAGAGAGATTTCTCATGACACATATAAGAAAAAAGTAAAGAATAAATTTTCCTACTTAATCATTTGTACTCTACGTTTACAATTTTGCATAGATTATAACTAAAATTTTATAATATAAAAAATAGATTGTTTTTTTTT